>JXCR01147175.1:78597-104502 GCA_002079205.1 Phalaenopsis hybrid cultivar
TATATATATATATATATAACATTGGATTATGTTTCAAAATGGATTGAAGCAATTGCTTACCTTGTTGTGATGCTTGGAGTATTTAAAAAATTTCAATTAAAAATATTTTTACAAGATATGAAATGCCTAGAATAATCATTACTGATGGAGGATCTCATTTTAGAAATGTTACAATTACAAGATTGGTCAAAAAATAAAATATAATGCATAAAATTGCAACTGTTTATCATCGCCAGACTAGTGATTTAGTAGAAGTATCTAATCGTGAAATTAAGGGAATTTTGGAAAAAAGTTTCAATCCTAGTAAGATGGATTGATCTGTTAGATTAAATACTGCATTATGAGCATACATGACAGCTTTTAAGACTCTTATAGGTATGTCCCTGGTTCCGAAAATATAGTTGTGTAAAACTTATAAAGTTTACTCCGCTTTACAATGATGCCAAAAACTTGATGCCAAAACACATGAAAAGAAATTCATTCACGATGCAAAGTCTTATTTTTGGAATGATCCCTATTTATATGCATAATGACTTAGTTATTTTTGAAAATTTTTTTATGTAACGCCTATAGAAACCAACATGTCCTAAAAAACTTCTTACCCCTCTAACCATAGTGGGAGGTGCTAATTTCTCAATAACTTAAATTTTTGTAGGATCTACTTCCATGGCATTTTTAGAAACTTTATGCCCAAGTACAATTCCTCTTGCAACCATAAATTGACATTTTCCCAATTTAGTACTAGTTTGATTCGTTCACATAATTCCAAAACTTTTTATAAATTATTTAAACATAATTCAAATGAACTCACAAATAAAGAGAAATCATCCATAAATACTTCCATTTCATGTTCAATCAAATTACAAAAAATTGACATCATACATCTTTGAAATGCGCAGACGCATTGCATAGTCCAAAAGACATTCTACGAAAAGCAAATGTTACATAAGGGCTTGTAAATGTTTTTTTCTCTTGATCATTAGGAGCAATTGGAATTTGATGATACCCGGTATATCCATCTAAAAAGCAGTAATATTTGTTTCCAACCAATTTATCCAACAATTGGTCTAGAAAGGGTAAAGGAAAGTGATCTTTTCTGGTTGCCATGTTTAATTCTCTATAGTCTATACAAATTTGCCAACTAGTAACTTGTTTTAATGGAATTAATTCATTTTTCTCATTTACTTCAACAGTCACTCCTTCTTTCTTTGGAACATAGTGAATTGGACTTACTCAAGCACTGTCTGCAATAGAATATATAATTCCAACATCTAACTATTTTAAGATTTCTTTTTTAACAACTTCTTTCATTATTGGGTTTAATCTCCTCTAAGGATCAACTTTAGGTTTGTATTGTTCATCTAATAGAATTCTGTGCATACAAATTGAAGGACGAATTCCTTTAATATCTGCTAAAGTCCATCCAAAAGCCTTTTTATCTTTTTAACATTTTTATTAATTTTTGTTCTTGAATTTTAGTTAAATCAGAAAATACAATAACAAGCCATGTAGATGAATCTCTTAAAAACACAAATTTTAAATGAGCAGGTAATACTTTCAGTTCAAGTTCTGGTGGTTTAATACGCAAAGGAATAAAATTTTTATTATCTTTGTCCAACAATTCAAAAGTTTCAAATTTGTCCCGATTATAATCTAAATTCTCTTCTTTTAGTTCATTCTCATAATAATCTTCTTGCCTTAATTTGTCTTCAATCACTTCCTTAAATTGCTCATTACTCAGATAATCAATAACTTTCATTCTAAAACATGCATTATCTTTTTCTATTGTAGGATATTTCATAGCTTTCGTAATATTGAATGTTACTTCTTGATCATTAACTCTTATTATTCATTCACCTTTTTGCACATCTATCTCAACTCTTCCTGTTGCAAGAAATGGTCTCCCCAAAATAATAGGAATCTCTTTATCTTCTTCCATATCTAATACTATAAAGTCTACAAGAAAAATAAATTTATCCACTTTTACTAATACATCCTTTATAACTCCTTTAGGATAAGTTATTGATCAATTAGCTAACCGAAGAGTTACAGTAGTAGGAGAAATCTCTCCTAAATCTAAATATTTAAAAATCGATAGAGGCATAAGATTGATACTCGCTCCTAAATCACATAAGGCTTTTCCAAAAAGTTTTTCAGCAATAACACAAGGTATAGTAAAACCACCAGGATCTTTTAACTTTTAAGGAAGCTTTTTTTGAATAATAGTGCTATAATCTTCAATGAGTGCAACAGTCTCATGATCTGCAAACTTCCTTTTCTTGTTTATTATATCTTTAATAAATTTCAGATAACTTGGCATTTGTTCCAAAGCCTCAATGAAAGGAACGTTAATCGTTAACTTTTTAAGGATTTCCAAAAATTTTGTAAATTGTTTATCTTTATTCTTCTGCTTCAATCTTTGAGAAAATGGAGGCAGTGGTTTTTTAAAGGAACTTGTATTGGTTCATTTTCGTTGTGACCGCTTTCAATCTCTTCTTTCTCATCAACTTCAGTTTCTCTTTAGATTCTTATTTCTACTTCTTTTCCACTTCGTAATTGAATATCTTTAATTTGCTCCTAATATTGATCTGTTGGATTAACTTCCACAATACTTGGAAGATTTCTTGAATGTCTGTTACTAAGTGCAGTAGCAATATGTACTAATTGATTTTCAATATTTCTAATAGTAGCCCCTTAATTTTGTATTTGATTTCCCATATTCAAAATTACTTCTTCTATCGTCAATTCTTTTTCTTAATTTGTGGGTTAGGGTTAGAGTTAAATCCAGAAGGATAATAAGGTCGATAATTATGATTTCCTTGGTTGTTTAAATTTTTTGATTATTATAATTCTCTATAGTCTATATAATTGCTCATTAGTCTAGGGATAATAAGGTCGATAATTAGGATTTCCATGTTTAATTCTCTATAGTCTATATAAAATTGCTCATTACCAAATTGTTATAATTATTCCAACTAAAATTAGGGTGATTTTTCCATCTAGGGTTCTAACAATTAGAATAGGGATTGTTATTTTAATTATTTATAGCATTCAGAATTTCATAAGATGATTGAGTATCAATTATCTATCCTAGTGAATTTTCCTCTAATACTTGTGCTATTGGAGAATAATTCACTCCAATTTGATCAATCTTTTTCGATATAGCAGCAATTTGAGATGCTAAAATAAGACATTACATTAGAGCCATGAATACTAGCTACTCTCTTAGGATTTACCCGTTCAGAGGGCCATTAAAAATTGTTAGTAGTCATTTCTTCTATTAATAGAGTATGCTTCATCAAAAGGCTTTGAAATTAGTGATCCATCTGCAACAACCTCTATAATAGATCTAAGTGATCCTATCAATCCATTGTAAAAAATTTGAATTATTAACCAATCTGGTAAAACATGGTGTGGAAATTTCTTAAGGAGATCTTTAAATCTTTCCCAGGCTTCATATATTGATTCCCCTTCAAACTGACAAAAAGATTTAATATCGTTTCTAATCTTAGCTGTTTTTGAGTGTGGAATATATTTAGCCAAAACTTTTTTTGATATTTCTCCTCAAATTCTGATAGATCTAGGTGCTAATGAATTTAACCAAGCTTTAGCTTTATCCCTTAATGAAAAAGGAAAAAGTCTAATCCTAACGCATCATTAGACACTCCATCATCACAATTTTCAAGAAAAATAGCAAGATGTAAGTTAGGATCTTCAGTAGGTGATCCTCTAAACTGATTAGTTTAAAAGTAGCACAAATTTCAAGAAAACTAGCAAGATGTAAGTTAGGATCTTCAGTAGGTGTCCTCCAAACTGATTATTTTGCACCATTTGGATAATAACATGTTTAAGCTCAAATGAATTAGCAGCAATATCAGGATTTTGAATAGTCAAGTGAAGTTCATTTGTTGTCGAATTAGCATATTATTTTAAAGGTCTTTGATGATTTTCATTTATTTGATTATCTAAGTTATTCACCATTTTGTTCAAAATTTTAATCTCTTTTTGTTGTTTTCAAAATTTTCTATTAGTACATTCTAATTCTGAATCGTAAGGTAATAAAACCTTCAGATCTAATATTTTACATAAAAAAATATAATAAGAAAAGAAAAATTTCTTAAAAATACTCTTAAATATCTATGTAAATTTTTTATGATTTTTGATTTTTTTAATAATAATTTTTTTATCTCTAAATTTCCTAATTTACCAAATATATTTAATTTACCGTTACCTTCCCCGACAACGGCGCAAAAAACTTGATCATGAAAATATAGTGTAAAACTTATAAAGTTGACTCCACTTTACAAAGATGTCAAAAACTTGATGCGTCATTTTATGAATAAGAAATTTAAGCAATTTATGTTGAAATTATATGCAAGTATACGTATCATTATCAAGTAATATAAGACTTTCTATTTAAGCCCCAAATATCAATCCCACGAGGAAGGTTTAAATTTGAAATGATAAATTAACTAGGAAATTCATATAAATAAAACAAAATTACTGTCATTAATTTTGAATTGTCTGAGATACTATCAAAACTAAATTATTAACTACTAGCAAAATTAAAATGTAAATTTTAAATAGTAACTACTAAACTATGTTTTATGTGATGAAGTTTTATAATTTGAAAAAGCATCTTTCCCACTACTATGAGCTTTTTGTAAAATGAGATCAGATAAATGGTTTAAATATGTATTGCGCCAAATAAGAGCAACTTTAATTCCATATCCTGATTCAGTGTTATAGAAAATCATTGGTTAATCTTAGGTTTAGTCCCTAAATCCATGGTTAGGCTAGGAGGATATTGGCTCTCACTCCAGAGCTCCCACTTCTCTTCCCCTGAAGGCTAACACTCGCTTTAGTTCTTAAACTTTAAGACCAAATTAGGGATGTTAGTCTGTCACCCTAAAATCTCCAATTCTACACCCAACAAAGTATATTTCCCTATTTATTTGCACTTAATTCCAAGAACGAAATACTCCTTCATGGAATTAAATGTAATTCTCACTCTTATTGTACAACTCATACTCCATTTACCAGATCATATATTTCACAACATATTTTAACAATTCAATTGGCCAGATCAAAAATTAAATTAAGAATGGAGTTGAAAAACCATCACAATTTATTTTATATTTTAAAATTGGCACATCCAAATTATCTCTTCATTTCATCATATCTCAGAGTAGGGAGAAATATAAAAGAAACTACTCAAACTTTGTAAGAAAGATACAACAAAACACAAATTTCATATATAAAAGAAAGTTCATACAATAATAATAAGCAAATAACACTTATCTGAAACTCTTTCTGAAAGCAAATCCTTTGTAGCCTCTCTTAAAAGATGTAAGAAGAAGAAATCTCTCATTTCTCTCACTCTCTAACACTCTTAGAGAAGAATTTACACTTAAACTCACCACAAAAACTCAAAAATTCTAAAGAAATAAATGACTAATGGACTCTAAGTGGCTGGTGGGAATGTAGAATAGCGTGGAAGAGAGTGGAAAGCAGTTGAAGGGGGATCAACTTATGCTCTAAATAGAGCCTATTGTTGGTTTTCTAATAGGTGCATCAAAAAAATCTTCAAAATACATCCAAATTTGTCGAATCTTCTAGAAATAGGTTTTGCACCGACATTGACATCGTTGACGCCCATTCTGGCACCTTCGACGCCCATTTTGGCACCGTTAGCACTAGTGGCCCATGAATTAATTCAATGCTCTCTGTTAAATGGAGTCGTTGGTGCTGCTCTTGGCACAATCGGCGTTGAGGATAATCCAACCTCTATTCTTTAGGTCTGCATCGTCGACGCTAAGTATTTCTTCAAAAACACCATTTTGACTCCAAATTCCATCATTTTTTATTTCTTTTTGCTTCAAGTCCTAAAAATCAACAACCTATAATAAAACATGAAAAATGCCTTCCTTTAAAGTGAAATATCACTAAAAATGAGTATAAAATATAGGTCTAAATATGCATGTATTTTTAGTGCATCAAATTGATTAATTTTTTGGAATATTTGTCACTTTCCAGTAGAATTGGAGCATAAAGCTTATTGAGTCATTAAGGAATTCAATTTCAATTTGAAAGATGTTGGTGAGAAAAGGTTATTACAATTAAATAAGCTCGAAGAAATTAGGAATGATTCTTACGATAATGTTAAGATTTATAAAGAAAGAATGAGATATTGACATGATCAGAAGATAAAAAAGGAATTTGAACCTAGACATGAAGTTTTATTATACAATATAATATTAAAATTATTTTCTGGAAAATTGAAGTCTAGATGGAAAGGGCCATCCAAAGTTGTAAAAGTCTATCCATATGGAGCTGTTAATATTTAAGATCCTAAGACTGTAAGGATATTTAAAGTAAATGGGCATAGTTGAAACCATATTTTGATGGTCAAAGACACATTAAAAAAAAAACAATAATGTTAGGTCACCCAGAATACAGACTAGGAATGTCGGGCTGATGACATTAAACCAAGCGCTTTGTGGGAGACAACTCATACTTATCATTGCTTATTTTGCTTTTTGAGTTTTAGTTAAAAATATTTTATATATATTTATATTTATGTTTTCATAGAGTTTGTGTCTTTAAGAAAAAAATTTAAAAAACATCTTTATTTATTAAATTTTATGGAAGAATTGAGATTTTTTTATCGCGGCGATGAAAATGAGTTAGAAAGTTTCAAAAGGTGGTTTTTAGCTATTTTTGTAGGTTGTTTTCCTTATAACTCTCAAAAATTGATTCCAAAGTCCATTTTAGGGAGGAAATAAGAGAGGAGTGATTAGATTTCAATTCCAATGGTGTCTCACTCTAAAAATTCTGCTAGATTTGAGATTTTCACTATTTTCTTACTATGCAATCAGTTGCAAGTACCTTACGAGAGTTAGGAAAAAGTGCTTCTTCCTTGGAAGCCAATGGATCCAAAAGTCTATTGCAACTGTCTTGGAATATGAATGTACTGATGGATCAGGGATCCTAGAATTCATCACATATTCAACCTTACTTCAATTCTAATGCACTTAAAAAAAGAGTAAAAAAATTAGAAAAAGAGGTGCAAAATCTTATGCATGCAATTGAGAATATTTCTGAAATGTTGGATCACTTGGATTGGAGACATGAAGAACAATTTGAGCATACTGATCGTATTGAAGATGGCATGGTATGTATGTTCAAGAAACAAGCATGGATTGGGAAGGATTCAACTAATGAGTTTCCTTATCGACTCTTCTACAACTTGTATGTGCACTACCAATCTATGGGAGATATCAAGAGAATGAGAGTGAAGAAGATGTTTGAACTTAATCTATGCACGATACATTTTATTTAGTATTGCTTGTTTTAGTTGTTTGATGTGTTGGATAGCATTTACTTTTATTGTTGGACTATATCAATGTTTGTGTTTGGAATTTTGATGTTTAGATTTCAGTGTTAGGATGTTTTGATTTGCTTTAAACACTGAAATAAATGTTTGTTGGCTTGGTAAATGTTAGTTTGTAATAGCACATATTTTATATATAAAAGTGAGTTTTGTGTGTTTATGAAATATGGATGTTAGAGTAATGTTTAATTATGCTTATAAGAGTTAATTTGAGTTAATTAGAGGTATACATAAAACAGTACAGAGCAGATTTTCACAGAAAATGAAATATGGAAAAAATAAGGCATTAGCGCATGATGGGTCAGATAGGCGCATGATGCGCCGGATTACAGAGTTGGCGCATGATGTGCTAGATTTGGTGCATGATGCATCAAATTCTCAAGCACCAGATTGCCTAAAAAATCACAAAATTACACAGTAAAACTCCATTTTTTCTGCTTGGGTTGTCTCATACCTCTACACCTTGACCTAGGGTTTCACATTGGGCACGATAGAGAAGATTTCAGAGGGTAAAAATCATAGATTTCATCTTCTCTTGGTAAGAGCTTCAGTTTAACTTAGAGCGTTTTTATTTTCACCATGAATTTTTCCTACATTATGGAAATACAAAAATTGGGATTTTTGATGAAAATGCTTGAAGAAAACTAATGGTGAAATGTTTCTTACCAAATAATTGTACTTGGGGTGTTAGGTTTTTATTTTGTTATTTATTTGGATTTTGGTAGAATTTCAAATGGCTCCACAAGTAAAGAGAGGAAGGATATTTGATTTTGATGCAAGAAGATTTATTAATTTGAAGGTCCATCACAGTTACAACACTCAAATTGAATCGAGAAGATTGATCCAGGAACAGGCATTTGGTGAGATCTAGAGGTTGATTCTTGCAAAAAATTAGAAAAGATCTTGCTACTTGACTGTAGTAGCGATTATGCCAATGATTCAGGAGTTTTACACCAACTTGAGATTTACTGATGATAATCACATTATCATGAGAGGTAAGCAAGTTTAATTTACTTTCGAAAGGATCAATGCTTTTTATGGGCTGAGGAATGTATTTTTTGATGAATATGCTGCATTTGTGATGACTGATTCATCACTAGAAGAAGTGATTGCCTTTATGACTGGTGGAAGGATTAAAAATAGTAAGATAGTTAACTTCTCCGCTTTCATGTTAACTAGTTAGTCAAAGTTATGGCACCACTTCATTTCTGCTAGATTACTACCAATAAATCATTTTGCCAATGTAATGAATGATAGAGTTGTATTGAACTATTGCATTCAAAACATGAAAGTAATAGATGTTGGTGCTCTTATAGTTCATCATGCATGGAGCATAGCTAAGAGCTCCACAACTATTGGTTTGGGTTACCCTGCCTTGATTTTCACTCTTTATGAACAATCAAGAGCAGAATCCCATAGAAATGAAGAAAGATTACAACCACAAAATCCTATTGGGAAGCATATGATTCAGAGAGTTGAATCATTTATTGAATGTAGGGGCGAAAGAATTGATAGACCATCTACATCAGCTGCAGGGGCATCTACTACTTGCTCTGCATCATTAGAAAACATTATGAACCAACTCATGATTCAACAATTAGATATAATGAATATTCAGATTGGAGCAAGAAATGCTTATTATTATGAGTAACAACAAATGAAAGTTAAATATGATATAGCTTTTGAGGATGCTATGGTGAGGTAACATAGAAGTGAAAATAATGTGGAATTTCCTACTTGCCCCAACTTTACTCCATATGCTCATATTCATGAAGAAGAAGAAGAGGAAGAAGAGGAAAAAGAAGCTGATGAAGATTGATATTTTCCGGAGTTAGTTTATACATTTTGTTTACTTGTTTGCTTGTTTGTATGTTGTTTGGATTTTATTTGGTTAACATTTGAAACTGTAGTAGTAAAAACTTTTATTTTTATGTTGAGGACATAAAATTGTAATAATAGTTGTAGATTTTTACTTTTTCTGCATTTTTAGTATTTTCAGTTTTTATTTCTGTTTTTAAATCTCAGCAAATTTTTTAGAATATATTATGTCTCATTTAATGCTTTAAAGCCTGTATGTATTTTTAAATTTAGCATCTATAGTATACTAGAGCCTAGTTTTATAGTCAGAAATCCTCTACAGGTTAGTTTTTATTTTCATGCATTTACTGTTTTCTTTCACCAACTGAATTTTGTACTAAAATATTTTTAAAATACTTAAAAACTTAAGTTTGGGGGAAAGAAAAATTTGTTTTAAAAAGAAGTAAACTAAATTTTATTTGTCCTTAAGTAACAATATTTTTAAAATTAATTTAACATGACACAGGATATTAAGATTAAACTTTAAATGATTATACTTAAGTTTGTGGAATATTATGGTAAATTTAGGTAAAATTTTTTAATAATGAAGGTCAATTCTAAAATTAAAGATATTTGGTATGATAAAGAAAGACTAAAATTTTCTATTTAAAGTAAAAGAAATTGTGTTTTTGAAGTACTAAAAATTTTAGAGATTCATGTAAGAAAAAAAGAGTGAGACTTTATGAAAATCATAAACTAATATGAATTTATAAAGTGAAGAAAGGTAAGGAGTTTTACATTTAAGAAGAGGATAGTGAAGTTTGAAGCTACTAAAGGCTATCTAAATATAGTAATCCTCACTTGAAAAAGAAAAAGAAAAAGAAAAGAAAGGATTGAAAAGATCCTAAAAGAAAAAAAGAGAAAAAAAGAAGAAAAGAAAAAGAAAAAAAAAAGTAAGTGAGGAGAAGCTTGAGGAAATGCCTAATAAAAAATTGGCTTCACTTAAATCAAATTAAGGAAAATACTTTATTACATTTTTGAAACTTATATTGAATTATTATTAGCATTATTAGTAAAGATTTCCTGAAGTTTTTTTTCATATAAATATTCTAAATGCCCTTGATATGACAAATTGCAACTCTTCTTGAAATAAAAAGAGATTCATAAATATTAAAATTGCTTACTAAGTACTTTTAGACTTAGAATTTGAATCTAAGTTATTAAAGGTTTTTCTTAAATTTTACTTTTTTATTTATTGAACTAAAGTATGGAAGTTATAAGTTAGTCTAAATCCTAAGTCATATGCTTTTACGTAGTAAAAGTGTCACTTGATGACAAGTAACATTTACGTTTGGGGAATTTTGATACACCAAAATAATATGTTGTTTTAAGTACATATTTTATGTTTATTTTTAGTGATATTGCACTTTAAAGAAGGGTATTTTTATGTTTTTGTTGCAGGTACATCAATTTAGGCATTTTGAGCAAAAGTATCAAAAAAGACAAAATTTGGAGCCAAAACAGCGAAGTTTCAAATTTAGGCGCATGATGCGCTAGATTAGAGCCACATGCACCAGAGTGGATCCACATGCGCCAAAGCCTAGAACAGTGCAGCTTTCAGTAAACTAGCGCATGAAGAGCCAGATTGGCACCATATGCACTATTTGATAGAGAGGTGGCACATGATGCACCATATTTGGCGTCAGATGCTCCAGGGATGGCTTTTTTGTGGATTAAAGTGGTTCAAGATGAATTGTGCATGAATTTTCAAAGGGACACTTGTTCTAAACAACGCTTGGAGTAATTCAATGCATCTAGACACTTTAGCAGGTTCTTTTAAGAAGGGATATATCTCTTGAATCAATGGACATGTCTTTTGAATTCAAAAGAGTTGACTTTTAGACAGAATTTTGGGGAGAATTTTGAATTCTTTTTAGAGGGAAGTCTTGGGCTTGAAGAAGAGGAGAGGGGCGTGAGGTGTGTGGTGTAAAGAATGAGAGAGAGAGAGAGAGAGGGAGAGAAAGTCAAGGGCTTGGAGATTTTCTTCAAGGATTGTAAGAGGAGAGGGAAGGTGAGAGATTTCTTCTTCATTACACTTCTAAGGAGAATTAAGAGTGCTTGTAAAGAGAGAAAGACTTGGAGAGAACTTCCAGAAGTTTGCTTGGGAAGGATTGTGAGATAAGTTGTGTTATTTATTTCTTTTGATTTGTAAACTTGTTTTTATATATGAAATTTGTGTCATATCCTTCTCATGAATTCTGAGTAGTCTTCTTTATGCTTCTCCCCACTTTAAAGATATGATTTTGTGAAAAATTGATTTTAATTTATGTGATTTTAAAAGTCAATAATTTGTGATGATTTGAACTTCGATTTTCATTTACTTTTTGATCCGGCCAATTAAAATGATAAAATGTGTTGAGAAACATATGTTCCAAAAAGGCTATGATTTCTACAATATGGGGAGAATCACATTTAATTTCATGGGAGAGTATTTCATCCATAAAATTGGGTGTAAAAAATAGGAAAATATATTTTTTATGCAGAATTGGAGATTTTAAGGTGACATTTTAAAATCTTTAATTTGGTCCAGTTGATTGGAAACTGATGCAAGATTGATAGCCCTCAGGGAATGGAGTAATGAGAGGTCTGGAGTGGCAGCCAGTATCCTCCCAGCCTAACCACAGAATTAAGGACCAAACTCTAGATTAGTCAATGTTCTTTATGCACTCGGAAGAAGGTAAAGAATAAGATTGCTTCTATTCTGCACCAAACAATTTATATATCTATTTTTTCAAATGATTTTAATTTCATCACAAACCATAAACTCATTGTAAAGGGGAATGATGCTTTCTTAAGTTTTAACTTTTTGTCACAACATCTTAGTTTTAATTTTTGTAATTTTAATTTTGAAAGTTTAGCATTTAGTTTAGTTAACTTTGGCTTTCAACTACATTTTAATTAGCATTCAATTGTTACTTAATATTCAAACTTTGCACTTTACTTTTTATATTTTTAAAATAATACTTTACATTATAATCTTAGGAACTTATTTACAGACATTTCCAACTTCCCTGTGGGATCAATATCTAGGACTTCATTAGAGTCTTTTATTACTTGAGCAATACATATTCTTGCGTTATTTTAAAAGGGATTTGGTAGTTTAAAGATTATTAAAAGATAAAACTATTTTAATTAAAGTTATTTTTTTGGGATTAATTTGCATATTTATTATTGTATATGCCATGTGTATTTTGTAATATTAAAAAATATTTACAAAACTAACACACTAAATTCACCGTGTCACTAAGCATCATTATTTTTTCTTTTGGGATGGATGTTTTGGATACCACTAGATTCTCATAGCTCCAGAGCATCAAGAGAATACAACATTTAGTAGTCCATATGGAACTTTTGCTTTCATAAGAATGTTATTTGGATTATGTAATGCACTAGCAACTTTTCAAAGATATATGATGTCAATTTTTTGTAATTTAATTAAAAAAGGAATTGAAGTTTTCATGGATGATTTCTCAATTTTTGGAACCTATTTCAGATCATGTTTAGATCACTTAATAAGAGTTCTAAAACATTATGAAGAAATAAATCTTGTTATCAATTGAAAAAGGTGTCAATTTATGGTTGCAGGAAAAATTGTATTAGGACATAAGATTTCTAAAAAATGGCATGGAAGTAGATCCTACAAACATTTTAGTTATTGTTGAATTACCACTTCCTACGTCTATAAGAGGAGTAAAAAGTTTGTTAGGATATGCTAGGTTCTATAGACGTTATATTAAAGAATTTTCCAAAAGTACAAAACCTTTATGTCATCTTTTAGAAAAAATACAAACTTTGATTTTAATGAGAAATACCTAATGTCTTTAATTTATTTTAAAAAAATAATCGCTACACCTATTATTGTTTCACCTGACTGGAAAAACCCTTTTGAATTAATGTGTGATGCTAGTGATCAAGAAAGATGAGCTTAAGAGTTTTAGGGACATCCCAATGACTGCTATGTCATTGTGGACAATTGACTAACCTACTGACATCACGTCAGGCTCACAGTTATGGGAGATAGTTCTACAGGTGCCCCAGGAGCATGAATGAGAAGTGTGACTTCTTCCGGTGGGTGGGCAGTCTGTCAGATTCTACTACAGGTGCTGATCAGGATTGGAAAGTGTCACTATAGGATGTTGTGGCATCGGACATACACAACATACATGTTAAAAATAATTTAATCAATTTATTAAATGTAGTTTTAATAGTTCTTGATTTTTTTCTTGCACTCTTGGTATTCACTGTTAAGTGAGTTATGCATCTGATTTTTTGTGCTATTTTGAGCTGACTTTAAGGTTTTAAAGTATCAAAAAAATTTGAGTCATAGTTTTGTTACAAAAAAAATTACCGAGCAGAGGCATACTGATCATTTTTCCAGAAATAGCTGCTCCACAACTGTTTTAACATAGTTGCAACAAATAAGCAGCTAGCTTCCCTGTAGCAACTTCCTCACAACAGCTTCCTGGGGCTGCGCAGCTATAGCTAAAAAATTAAAAAATTGTAGTTGCCCCAAACAGGCCTTAAGTCAGGTACATGATACACCTAAAATATATAGTATTTTTAGCACATTTTTATACCTATTTTTGAGATATTGCACTTTAATGGAAGGTATTTGTGTGTTTTTTTAGGTACAAGTAAAAATGTGAAAAATGCTAAAAGGAGAGAAAAATGATCAAATTTGGAGCAAAAATGAAAAAATGGTGTAAAAGAGTTTTGGCGCCTAAGCGCCAGATCTGGAGCTTAAGCGCCGCTGAAGCAGAGAAGGTCGCACCTAAGCACAGAGGTCCTGCGCTTAAGCGCCAGAGACAATTACTTTACAGTTTAATTTAGTTTATTGAATTTTGAAGGGATATTTGAGGCACATATTGACTAAAGAGGGTGGTTATGACCAATAGAAACAAAAATATGATTAAAAGACTTGTGAAATAAGGCATCCTTTGGAGAATACATTGAATTTGGACACATTTTTGAAGAGTTACCAATGCGCCTCTTGGAAATTTATAAAAGAAGGAAGTTGAGACTTTAGAAGTGTGCTTGAAAAGGGGGAGTCATGAGAGGTTCTTGAAGAAGTTTGTGAAAGAACGTTTGGAGAGATTTTTAGGCACCACAAATTTACTTTATCCTTTTTGTTTTTAATTTTTTGTGAGAGTTAAGAGTGTTGTAAAAGAGAAGCGATTCAAATGAACTTCAAGAGTTTGGTGGAGGATTTGAGATAAGTTTTTATCTTTATTTTTAAACTTTTGGTTTTAATTGAGACTTCTTGTTAGTTTGACAATTTTCTTTATCTTTCTCCTTAAAATGAAAAGTAATTAAAGTGTTAGATGGAAGTTGTGGAGAGTATTAATCTTTAATGTTGGAAAAAGTTTAATTCCATGCACTTCATTTACTTCTTGATCTAGCCTTTCTAGATGTTAAAATTTATTGTGAGAACATGTAAGAACTGTGCTGGTATTGTCTCAGTTAATAATTGAAAAGAATCACATGAGGTTGAATGAGAAGGCAATTCATATGATTAAGTGCAAATAAATAGGGAAATAATCTTTGAAGGGTGTAGATTTAACGAACTTTAAAGTGACAAGTTAAAGCCCCCAACTTGATTTATTGTTTTAGGTTCTGATATGATATGTTAGACCCCAGGTGAAGGGAATCGAGGGAAATCTAGAGTGAAAGCTGATATCTTCCCTGCATAGCTGGTCTTTAGAACTATTCAAACTTTAAATTAGTCAATATTCTTTATAGCATCTCTAGTAAGAGTAAAGAATAATATGTTCCTATTTGGCACAACACAAAATGCATACTTCGACAATAGAAATCCTATAATTAATATTGATTCATGATAAGGAGAAAAATATTCCATATTCAGTGCTTTTCTTTTACATAAACTCAAGTTATTTTTAGAAGTTTTTATTGTTTTGTCAAAATATCAAAAATAGCATAAAGAATTAAACTTTACCTACTGTGAAAATATTAATAGTTTAAGTAATTGTCTTTTTAAAATAGAAATTTTGTTGTTTAATAGTGCATATTGTGAAGTTTCTGTGGGTTCGATATTGAGGTCTTAATCAAAAAGTCTTATATTACTTGATAAGGATACATATACTTGTGTAGTATCCCAATATATATAAATTAAAAAGTTAAATTCTTATTTTTTTAGGATCAAGTTTTTGGTATCGTTGCTGGGGAATTGATTGAAAGTAAATTTATATTTTTGAAAGTCTTATTTAAAATTTAAGAGTTATTGTAGGAATATATTATTATAGTATTTTATTTTTGTGTATTTTATTTTATTTTATGTTAGTGTATGCATAGTTCAGGTTCTAAAGGACCAGTGCCTTACGATCCTGAATTAGAAAGAACCGTTAAGAAAATCAGAAAAAGCCAAAAAAATAATTAAAAATTTTAAAAATTCTAAAAAAAATTACAGAAATGACAAACCAAAATGTTAAAATTCATCAAGAATTTAGACCTTTACAAGATTATGCCAACCCTACGGTAGGTGAACTTCATTGCAACATTCAAAAACCTACTATAGTGGCTATTTCATTTGAGCTTAAATCTACTATTATCCAAATGATATCAAATAATCAGTTTTGGAGATCACCAACTGAAGATCCAAATTTACATCTTGCCAATTTTTTAGAATTGTGCCTACATTTAAATACGATGGTATATCAGATGATGTCAGAAGAATTAGGTTTTTTCCTTTCTCACTGAGGAATAAAGCTAAGTTATGGTTGAATTTGTTAGCACCTGGATCTATCAAGAATTGGGTGACTTAGCACAAAAATTCCTTGCTAAATATTTTCCACCATAAAAAACTGCGAAGCTTAGAAATTATATTACATTTTTTAATCAGTTTGAAGGGGAATCTATTTATGAAGCATGTGAATGATTTAACAAAATCTTAAGAAAGTGTCTACGCCATGCTATACCAGATTGGTTAATAATTCAAATTTTTTAGAATGAATTAGCTGGATCTCTTAGATCTATTATCGATGCCGCTGCTGGTGGTTCATTGATGTCAAAACGTGACGCTTATCCTTTAATTGAAGAAATGACTACCAATAATTTTCAATCACCTTCTGAGAGGGTGAATCCAAAGAAAGTAGCTAATATTCATGAATTTGATGCATTTAATATGTTAGCAAATTAAGTTACTGCAATTTCAAGGAAGTTATACCAATTTGGAATAAATTTTTCTCAACCAATTTCTATGGTTGAAGAGAATTCATTATGCCAAATGGTAGATTCTCAAGCATCATTAGAAACTTTGAATGCCATAAATAACAAGTTAAATAATCCTTATTCAAATTATTATAGCCCAGGTTGGAAGAACCATCCCAACTTTAATTGGAATAATATTACAGATGGTAATAATCAGTAATGGGGGAACAATCAAGTAAACCTATTGAGAAACTGGAACAACCAAGGGAATAATAATTATAGTTCTACTTAACATCTAAGTTTCAACAGTAATCCACAATTTAAGGAGAAGAAGTTATCTGTAGAAGAAGTAATGTTATGAATGGGAAATCAGTTACAAAGTTAAGGAGCTATAATTAGAAATATTAAGAATCAACCTAGACAAATATCACATTCATTAAGTAATAGATCCCAAGGAACACTTCCTAGTAATACTGAAACAAATTTGAAAGACTAGAATAAAGAGCAAGTAAAAGCTGTTCAACTTAGAAGCAGAAGAGAGTTGGAAGGTAGGGTTCAAAAAGAAACTCAAGTAGATAGAGAAAAAATTGATAAATCAAAAGAGGGCGTTACAAAAGATTCTAAAAGACCTATTTCTCCTTTGAAAATTGATTTGGAAAAACCACCACCTCCATTTCCTCAGAGATTTTGTCAACAGAGATAAGCAATTTTCAAAATTTTTTCAAAATTTCTAAAAATTTTTAAGAAACTTACCATTAATATTCCCTTTGCTGAAGCCTTTGAACAAATGCCAAGCTATGTAAAGTTTATGAAGGATATTCTTAACAGGAAAATGGAGTTTGAAGATAATGAGACTATTGCACTTAGTGAGGAATGCAATGCAATTATTCAAAAAAACTTCCTCAAAAGCTTAAAGATCCTGATAGTTTTACTATTCCATGTGCAATATGAGACAAAATTTATGGGAAAGCTTTATGTGATTTAGGTGCAATCATTAACCTTATGTCATTATCAATATATAAAGATTAGGATTAGGAGAAATAACCCCTACTACTGTAACTCTGAATTAGCAGATCATTTGATAATGTACTTTAAAGGAGTTATAGAAGATGTCCTAGTGAAAGTGGATCAATTTATCTTTCCTGTTGATTTCATTGTGCTAAGCATATGGAGGAAGATAAAGAGATACTTATCATTTTAGGGAGACCTTTCCTAGCCACAGAAGGACAAAGATAAAGAGATACCTATCATTTTGGGGAGACATTTCCTAGCCACAAGAAGAGCAATGATGTAAGGAGATACCTATCATTTTGGGAAGATCTTTCCTAGCCATAGTAAGAACAATGATAGATGTGCAAAAAGGGGGAATTAATAATGCGGGTCAATGATCAAAATATTACTTTTACATTTCAAGATGAATGAAGTATCCTACTAAAGGTAAAGATGATGATAACTATAGAATGGATGTAAAAAATATCTGAGTGAATGTCATTTCAAAACTATTTATGAAGAAAAATTTGAAGCAAAAGATTTGGAACATGAGCAAGAAGAGGAATTAGATCAATGTGAAGATCTTTTTAAGGAAGATTCAAATTATGTTCGAAAAATTTTTAAAATTTTTGACAGGATAGAAAAAGATGAATAATTTTGTCCATCAATTGAATACCTCCAAAATTTGACATGAAGTTACTTCCTAATCATTAAAAACATGCATTTTTTAGGTGATTCTTCTACTTTACCAGTTATAATTTCCTCAAAGTTAATGATGGAAGAAGAAGAAAGATTGATGAAAATTTAAAAAAAATTTAAGAAAGCCTTTGGATGGACAATAGCTAATATTAAAGGAATCATTCCTTTAATTTGTATGCATAAAATTTATATGGAAGAGAACTACAAACCCAGAGCGGATCCTCAAAGGAGATTGAATCTTGTTATGAAAGAAATAGTAACGAAAGAAATTTTAAAGTGGTTAGATGTTAGAATTATCTACCCTATTTCAGATAATGCATGGGTTAATACAATTCACTGCATTCCTAAGAAAGGAGTAACTGTGACTGTGAATGAACATAATAAATTAATACCTACTAGAAAAGTCACAGGATGACGAATATGTATTGATTATAGAAAATTAAATCTTTCCACTAGGAAAGATCATTTTCCACTACCCTTTCTTAAATCAAATGCTAGATAGACTAGCTAGGCAAAAAACTTTTGCTTTCTGGATGGATATACTGGTCATCACCAAATTCAAATAACTCTTGAGGATCAAGAGAAAACAACTTTTATCAGTCCTTATGATAAATTTGCTATTAGAAGAATGCCCTTTGATTTATGTAATGCCCCTGCTACATTTTAAAGATGTATGATAACAATTTTTTGTGATTTAATTGAAAAATGAATTGAAGTCATTATGGATGATTTTTCAGTGTTTTGAAACTTAATTTGACTCATGTTTAGAACATTTATCAAAAGTTCTTAAGCGCCGTGAAGAAAAAAATTAGTCCTAAATTGGGAAAAATGCTAATTTATAGTAGCAGGACGAATTGTATTAGGACAACAAATATCAGAAAATGGTATGAAAGTAGATCCTGCTAAAATTCAAGTGATCGCTAATTTACCTTATCAAACAAATGTAAGGAAAATTAGTGATTTTTTAGGACATGCTGGAATCTACAGATGATATATTAAACACTTTTCAAAAATTGCGAAGCCTTTATGCCATTTACTAGGAAGAGATGCAATTTTCAATTTTGATAAAGAGTGCCTAAAAGATTTTGAGTTATTAAAAAAAAAATTAGCCACTGCACGAATTATAGTTTCATTAGATTGGGGAAAATGTTTTTAACTGATGTGTGATGCTAGTGATTATGCTATTGGAGCTGTTTTAGGATAAAGATATGATAAAATTTTTAAAGTAATTTACTATGCTAGTAAAACTCTTACCAATTTATACAACTGAAAAAGAGCTATTAGTAATAGTCCAATTTTAGATCTTTAGATCATATTTAATTGGAACTCAATACATAGTGTATATATATCATTCTGTTATTAAATACTTAATGAAAAATAAGGATACTAAACCAAGACTTATAAGATGGGTACTTCTTTTGCAAGTGTTTGATTTTATATTAGTAGATTGGAAAGGAACTGAAAATCAAATTGTTGATCATTTGTACAGACATGAGTTAGAAAAACCACTCTTTTTTAAAAAAGAAATTAATGAATATTTTCTAGATGAAAAATTGTTCAATATTAATGAGTGGCGCGTTTTTTGGTATGCCAGCATTGTGAAATTTCTTGTTAGTGATATTATACCCTAGGAATGACATACCAATAGAAGAGAAAATTTATTTATGAAGCTACGACTTATTTTTGGGATGACCCATTTTTATATAAATAAGGAAAGGATTTGATTATTCAAAGATGTGTGCCTTTAGAAGAAACTTATGAAATTATCCAAAAATGTCATAATTCTGATTTTGGGGGACATTTTGGTGTTGATAAAGTAACATACAAAATTTTACAATTTGGATTCTATTGGCCTACTATCTTTAAGGATGTTAACGCTTATATCAAAACTTGTGATAGATGTCAACAAGTAGGCAATATTTCTAAAAGAAATGAGATGCCCCTCAATTATATGCTAGAAGTTGAATTATTTGATTTTTGGGGATTAGATTTCATGGGACCATTTATACCATCCTTCAAAAAATTATATATACTTTTAGCAGTATATTATGTATCCAAATGGATAGAAGATGTTGCCTTACCTCGATGTGATGCTCAAAGTGTTGCAAAATTTTTGAAAATGAACATATTTTATAGATTTGAGATGTCGAGAGTTATCATAATTGATGAGGGGATTCATTTTAGAAATGTCATAATGGAGAAATTATTAAAGAAATATCATATAAACCCTAGAATTGCTACTGCTTATCATCCTCAGACAAGTGGTTTGGCTGAATTATCCAATTAAGAAATTAAAAGAATTATGGAAAAAACTATAAATCCAACAAAAATGGATTGGTCAGTCAAACTTGACTAGGCTTTTTGGGCTTATAGGATTGCATACAGAAATCCTATAGGAATGTTCCCATATAGGCTAATATTTAGGAAAGCTTGTCACTTACCAGTTGAACTTGAGCATAAAGCATATTGGGCAATTAAAGAGTTTAATTATAATTTAAAAGTTGTTGGTGATTAAAGATTATTGCAATTAAATGAGCTTAAAGGGATAATGAATGAATCTTATGAGAGTGCAAAGATATACAAAGAAAAGATGAAGATGTGACATGATTGAAGGATTCTTACTAAAAATTTTCAGCTAGGGCAACAAGATTTACTATATAATGAAAGGTTAAGATTATTTTTAGGCAAACTTAAGATCCAGGTGGATGGGCCCATTTGTTGTGATAAAAGTTTATCCTTATGGAGTTGTGGATATTAATGAATAAAACTGAGAAAGTATTTAAAGTGAATGGTCATAGACTGAAACCTTATTTTGTAGGGGATCAACATAAATTCAATAATTGAATGATGTTGGGTCAACCAAAATAAGCACTGGTTACGTCAGGCTGACGACGTAAAACCAAACGCTTTGTGAGAGGCAACCAAAAGTTATTAGCGTGTTTTGCTTTGATTGTTGATTGTGTGTGATTAAGAAAATTTGGGGCAGTATTTTTTTAGACTATTATATGTTACTAATGATTTTAAGACTTTATTTAGTGAACTAGACATGCTAGAGTAAGAATTTGGACGTTAAGTTGACTAGTGCAAAATTGAGCACTGGAGCTTAAGCACCAATATTCGGCGCGTACGCGCAGGAGTTAAAAACCATGTGCCAAATTCAATTTCTAGATGTTTTAACTGCCAATGGGTTGATTAAAATGTGCCTAGAAGTTTTGGAAGGATTTAAACCTATAAATAGAAGGGTTTTGTGATGAAATTGCACCCCAAAATCATTTTTATCCCTAAAGTTGAAGAGAAAGAGAGATTTAGAGAAAATATCTTCATGGGAGACGGATTTGAGGAAAAAGGAAGAGGCCATGAGGAAGAAATTCATTAGTCATAGTGCACAAAATATGTATAACAGTTTCTTAGCCGTTAGTATTGAAGGAATAGCAGAAAAGATCAACAAAATTAAGGCTAGCATGACTTTACTTGAGACAAAGGTAAATGAAGTTAATGCACATCTAGAGCATATTGAATGACACTTGAAAATGAAATTTAGCCACACTAGTTATATAGAAGAAGTGGATAAGGTGATGTATCTTAAGCAGAAATGGATTGAAGAAGATTATATCAGAGCTCGTCACCACTGTCCATTTTATTAACTCAATATTCCAAATGCCCAAGGATAGATTAATGAAAGATAGGAATTTGTCCCAACAAATGAAGAATGAAATTAAGTTCAGTATTAGAGTTTATTTGTTAGGAGTCGTTGTTTTATGTGTTAGTGTTAAAGCTTGTTTTTAGTGTTTATGTCTTTTATGTGTTTAATTGTGAATGTTTGTTATGTGTTTGTATTTAGGAAAATTTTCTCATTCAAGACTATTTGGAATGAGAATTAAGTGTTACACGTACTTGTACAGGTTCATAAATGAATATAAGTGTTTGTTTGTATAAAAATTTAGTGTTATTTTAGCCTCGAATCGAATTAGTTATATTGGATAATTTTGAGAGAGAGGAGTGTTAAGGGAGAGAAAAATAGTCATCTAAGTTTTATAAGACCATTTAGGGGTGGTATACTTAGGCTAATAATGCATTTTACTTAAGTTCACAAATATCAAAAATAGTGCATTGGCGCCTAAACGCCACATTTCACGCTTAAGAGCGAAGTAACCTGAGAGGCAGGCGCCTAAGCGCCACTTATCTGCGCTTAAGCGCCGATTCACGAAAACCAGTTTGTGAACGGTTAAAGGTGAAAAAAAACTTTGAAAATCATCATTTTTACTCCTGTCGTCATCTTCTTCCTCTCAAGTTTGTGATTTTGAAGTCTAGGGCAAACCTTTTCATGAAGATTTCTTGGTGGATTTGAGCCAAATTTGCTAGATTTTGATTTCTTAAGGTAAGAGCTTCACTTATATGTAAAAATTTTGGATTTTTACGATATATTTTGAGTATATTTGGAAAAAACCCTAAAATCACTATTCATGGTGAAAAGTGAAGAAAAATCTATGGAAATTGCATAGGAAGTGTAGTTTATGCTTATAAGAGTTAAGTTTAGTGGATTAAACTTGATTTTTGAAGTTATTGTGGAATTTTGTGAAATTTGTAGAATGGTGCCAAGAATGACGAGAAGTAAGGGAAAGACCCAATTTAATTCGAGTAAGTTCGTGAGTTCAAAAGCTCAGGAAAGATAGAGTGATGCTCTACAATCATAAAAATAAATTCCTGAGAGATATTTCAAAAATCCAAATGGATCAGTGGAAGATTTGATTGTTCGCTGATACACCGAAAATAAATGCAATTTTAGACCCATATTTTATACTTATTTTTTGTAATATTGCACCTTATTCAAAGGTATTTTGATGTTTTCTTACAGGTTGTTGATTTTTAGGACTTACAGCAAAAAGTAAGCAAAAAGGATGGAATTTGGAGTCAAAAAGATTTTTTTGAAGAAGTGCTCAGCGACGATCGCGCCAAGGCATCACTGACGGCGCAGAACAACAGAACAACTGAAATTTTTACTCAGTGCCAATGGCGCCAGACCAGCTCCGACGGCGCCAAAAGGCTATTCAGCTCCCATTTCTAGAAGGTTCGATGTATTTGGATGATTTTTTAAGATTTATTGGAGGCACCTCTTGGAGAACCGACCTTGGGCTATAATTGGTGCCAAAATTCATTAGGAAATTGACTCCTTTTCACTCTAAGCCGTTCCACCATGCTCCATTTTTGCCATTTTTCATAATCCATTTTCATTCCACCACCATATTGGAGTCCATTAGTGATTTTTCTTATATAGTTTAGAGTTTGTGTGGGGAGATTTAGTGTGAAACTTTCTATAAGAGTGTTGGAGAAGGAGAAAAGAGAGATATCTTCTTCCTGCATTTCTAAGGAAAGGCTATAAAAGATTTGCTTTAAGAAAGAGTTTTAGATGAGTTTTGTTTGTTTATTAGTGTTGTATGAACTTTCTTTTATATATGAAATTTGTGTTTTGTTGTATCTTAATGAAGTCTGAGTAGATTCCTTTATCTTTCTCCCTACTCTGAGATATGGTGAAATGAAGAGATAAAGAAATATGAGTAGTTCCCTCTATCTTTCTCCCTACTATGAGATATTGTGAAATGAAGAGATAATATGATGTGCCAATATTAAATTATTTTTTATGATTCTTTAACTCCGAACTTAGTTTACATTTCAATCTGACCAATTGAATTGTTAAAATATGTTGTGAAACATATGATCTGGGAAATGGAGTATGAGTTCTACAAAAGAGTGAGGATCACATTTGATTTCATGGAGGAGAAATTTGTTCATGGAATTAAGTGCAAATATGGAAAATATTCTTTATTGGGTGTAGAATTGGAGAATCTTAAGGGTGATATACTAAAATCTCCAATTTGGTCTTAGTGTTTAAAAACTAAAGCGAGAGTCAGCCTTCAGATAAAGGGAAGTGGGAGCTCTGGAGTGGGAGCCGGTATCCTCCTAGCCTAGCCACGGATTTAGGTACTAAACCTAGGATTAGCCAATGATTTTTTATGCACTGTATCGGGGTAGAGAATTATTATTGCTCCTATTTGACACAATACATATTATAAACATTTATCTCATCTCATTTCATTAGAACCTCATTGTAGTGGGAATGATGCTTTTTCACATAAAAAATCTTCATTACATAGTCTTAAAAGAAGAAAGTATTTGGCTAAAAATTTATGGAATAAGTCATTCTAAGTTGTGATAGAGCATGGGACAAGGAATTCAATCATATTTTAGCTTTGCCTATAAAATAAGATGGAAACAACCCGAACCTAATAACATTATCGAAGGCGCTATTATACTTAAAGTTATACATATTTTAAAAGTTCTGCAATTTGCAAATTAGGATCTTCTATTAATGAGCACCCAAATTGAGAGTTGTGAATAATTTAGATGATAACCAGGTTTCAGGTTATTTTCAAAGTTATTAGCCTAAATTGTTGGTCTATCAATACTCTGATGTATCCCATCATTTAATCAATTGTCAAAATACCAATTTTGGTTGGGCATTTTCTATAGGCAGAATTTTCATATTTTTTATTCTACTATCATTATCAATTATAACTAATGTTGTTCGTGTTTATTTATAATTCGTGTGTTAGACTTATTATATGCATATGACAGATCATTATTGAATAGTTCCTTTCAACTTTAAAATAGAAAAAAAAAACCATTAAAAAATTCTTTTTTTTAAAGACAAAAAATTAAATTGTTAATCACAAGTTTTAACTCGAAATAAGGTAATAGTGTTTTGATGCTAAACATCCAATGAAGCAGCTCTATTTAGATGACACTATGTTACTAACTGAAAAGTGTTGTGATACTAAATAAGAAAATTCACAAATATAAAAATATTGCAAAATTTAACTAAATACAAAATCACACTAAACATTACAAATATAAAATTTCATAATAATAATTAAAAATGTAAATAACTTACAAAATAAGTTGAATTGAAACCTAATTTTGAAACTAACAAAAAGTCAACTGAATTTGTTCTTTGATCTCTAACAATGAAAACAAAAATTTGACTAACTAATATGGTGTATGTAAGTGCATGTGCCAATTTAAGTAATAAAGTGATAAAATATGAGATTGCTCTCATCAGTGCTGAGAATAATTCAAATTAAGCTAAAAATTGGTTTTCTTAAACCAAGGTTTTATCCAACCACACAATTTAAAAGTTAAAGTTAAAGATTTTACAAATGAGAAAAGTTCTCAAAATCCTTGAATACCTAATCCTTTATGTAAACGTATACAAGATTTTTCAATCATAGTTATCAATCAAAGGCATTTTTATCCCTTAATATTTGTTGAAACGTAAGAGATATGGAGTCTTCATATTACAAATTAGTGATATTCCTACCCTAATTCAAATAAAAAACTCTATGATCATTATTACTTAAATGATTATAATTTTTCAAAATTAATAATCTTATGTTTCTCAAAAAACTAATTGTTAATCTTATTCTTCCATTAAGTTTCCATGAAAATTAACAGATCATTGTTACATTTAAAATATGTTTGGTCAAAACATATTTAAATGAAGATTAAGTTAATTGAAAGAATAATAATTTTTTAAAGTGAGTCCAAATACATAAAATAAATAAATCTTAAAGTTATAAAAAAATTAAAGAAATTTTGACTTAATTCCTATACATTTTTAAATAAAAATAAACAAAAAATATTTCAATATAAGCCTATGTTAAATCCGAAAGAGCATAATACACTTTAAGCCAACGAAGACCAAATCTTCTCCTGCTTAACCTCTTTTTTTTTTTTTTTTTTTTTTT
>JXCR01147175.1:104565-162722 GCA_002079205.1 Phalaenopsis hybrid cultivar
TTTCACTCTCACTACACACAAAAACACTTAAAAATTATATTATGTAACCCTATACATCGAGCACATTTAATGTATACCTTCTAGCGTCAAAACTACTTAAACATTGCTCCAATCAGTGAAGTTGTGTCATGATGGCCTTATAGAGCAATTTTTGAAGTAGAACTATGACATTAAAAAAGGTACAATGGAATCAACCACTCAAGTTTTTAGCCTCTTTGTCTTCATATTGTATTGCTACGATGTTGCTAGGAGGAATCTACAATGCTCGGTTCGAAGCCCTTAGGACTAGAAAATGGTGTTACAACAATGACTTGGTATTGAATCTCTAGCTTTACAGTGCAAAAACTAGCACTAATGCACTTGAAACCAGCACTTCAATGCTAATCCCTCAAGAATTTGTCTTAAAATTTAGGGTCTAAAGCAGGATGTTGTATATACTTTTTTCTAATTCTCTTCCTCTCCATCTTGTCCTATCAATTTCTACCATGAAACATAGAAAATTGCAATAAAGGTACATAAAAACATAAGATTTAAACAAAAAACACACCTAATTTCTATGCACTTAAAACACTAAATAATTATTGAATAAATTTTTTTGGGTGAAAAATTAATCATTCTTGGTTTAGCACTTGGTGGCTCAAACTTATATTTTTTAAAGTAAGTCAGCTAGTTACCCTAACTCTATTTTTAATTTATTTTATCTTTTATCATATTCTCAACCTTATTAACATCCTCTTAATGTACTTACAATACAAAAATACCATCCATCACCTAACCCAACCCTCAAAAGTACTCCAAATTTCTCTTAAGAACTCCCAACTAAGCTAGATAAGATTTGAACTTAGTCCTATTATTTTACTCCTCCAAACTTAACCATCTACTCCTGATCATAGATCTACAAGTTAAGAAAATTATCCATAAGAATCTCCAACCATTTACCAAACCTGAAATCACTTCTCTAAGGATATCTTCCAAATCTACCAAAACTAGCATAATCTAGATTATTCTAGTCACTCCAAACACCACACCAGGCTAAAGTCTTAATAATTATATAAAAAAACTTTTGATCTTATCTTTAGATGCTAAAATAAGGATTCAATGCCTTTACTAATCTTTAATATTATCAAAATATTAATGACCAACATCACTTATTATCCTTTGTCTAATATAATAATATTAATAGGGAATGTAAACATATCTATCTTAACTAAAATATATTTTATAGCCCTCAAGAATATGTGAATGAACAATCAACTAATTGAAGAGTCATTATGATAAGTCACACCTATCATAATCCTATTTTTTTTAAATATGGACAAATGTTTTAAATTAACATTAGCTTCTAACTCATAAAGTGTCTTTTTTAAAGAACTTATCTCCTATAGTGCAAGGAATTATAATAGTATATGGATCTTTCAATTGTTGTTAAAGCTTTAAATTACAACATGACACTTCTTGATAAATGACATAGTTTTAAATTCTCCTATTTTTAATTTTTTACTTAATGTATTATTCATAAACTTTACATAATTGGCCATTTCTTTAAGTGCTTTAAAAAATATGATATTGTTGGGAGCTTCTTGAACACCTCTAAAAATTTAGAAAATCATTTGTCCAATTTTTATTTTTGAAATCTTTATGAAAAATGTTGTCTTTTCATATTTTAAAATTTATTCATTATATTTTTTATATTTTGAATTTCATCTCTTATTACCTCTCAAAATTACTTCTTCATCTCAACTAAATTGCCTTACATTGCTCATGTCCCTCATCTATCAAGTTCACTTTATTTTTGTTAAGTGATGCTCCTTGTGATCTATTGGTCAATGAATTGGCTAATTGTTATGCTTAGACTCAATATTTCTATGTTTGTAGTTTAACTTTGTGATTAGGCTCCCATTTACAGCACTATTTTTTTCAATATTAATTTATTATTAATTATTGGAACTGAAACTAGATGAATAATTATGTCTAGTATTTAAAAATATTTTATGTTGGCTGTTATAATTTTTACATAATTATTATTCACATTGTTGTTCCCTTTATTTGATAGCTTCAATTAAAATTAGGAAGATTTTGTCAATAAGGGTTGTAAGTATTAGAAAAAAAAGTATTTTTCCTATTGCTCACCAAATTTAATGATTCCATGTTCTAAAAACAAGGATCACTTGACACCCTAACATTGCATTCACCAAAACTCATCAATGCTCCTTGGCTTTCCTTCAAGCCCAGGGTGTCTAACTTCTTATAATGACAACTACTTATGAAGTTAACATAGACAACACATTAGTTTCGTGCATGTTGTCAACTTCTGTAGGGTACTATCTCATGGATGATAATTGAAAATTATTTGTATACGTCTCTTTTGTAAGGGAATATAGTTCATCCAAAAAAAATTAACATTAATAATCCACCAATTGTACCAACTAATATAGAACTCAAAGATCTCATAAGTTCACTATTAAATGTTTAAATTTGATGAGGACATTTTATTAAAAAAAACTCCTTGAATCTTTTCTAAGCTTATAGATTGGCTCATTACCTAATTGAGGGGAGGACATACTATTATTCCTTAACTTAGCAATCCTAGATAGGCGAAATACTTAGTCAAATATATTTAAGGTAATTCATTCTAGGGGCGATTACACACAAAACATTGTTATTTATAAATCAAACACTCTCTTTCATCCATTTTTCAAATTCTCACTCAAATATCAAAGTTCATAATTAAATTTTAACCCATATTTTTCATTTTTATTAAATTTTCAATGTTTTGATCATGACACACATAAATTCATCAATTTAATAGTTCAAAAAATCACTAGATGCTTGATTTGTAAATAAAAATGTTTCTTGTGTTGTGTATGTAATTATCCCTTCATTCTATGTAATGATAGAGCTTAGGGGTAGTGAATTAAGTCCAATATGAGCTTTATCTTTAGAGGAAAGTATGTGTATTCTTAGTTTAATAACATCATTAGATACCCTCTTATAATTAAAGATTGCCTAAATTTATAAGAAACCAACTATATGTAAATTTGGATTCTCTATAAATGAACCCCTAAATTTTGAATTTTGTAGAATTTGTAGAATTTTGTAGAATTTGTAAATTTGGATCCTCTATAAATGAACCCCTAACTTTTAGATAAAAATTATTAGCTTGAATCATAATGGGATGAAGAATCACATCTATTAAAGGATTTGTATACTCTCTTAGTGGTCTAGGTTGGTCTATTTCATTTAGTTTACTTTCCATGATTTGAGTTTGACTTTTATTTTTTATTCTATGTTCTATATAGCTTTTTTTTTCTATTTTTAGGTCAAAAAATACTATTTCTAAAAAAAATTTTCTTTTTTTGGAACATACAAAAATAAAAATTGGAAAGAATAGCAAACAATAGCACTATGGCACTAATGAATCAATGTTGCAATGGTAGGTACAAAATTATTTAGATAATAATATAAGTAGATAATTATTAATGCATATAATCATAAGACAATAAAAATTGAATAAGCAACTTTATAGGGACAAGAAAATGAAGTGTTAACCTTCAATTAGCACAATAATTCAATGAAAATAATATTTTTAAAACCAATATTAACTTAAACCAATTTATCAATTAATCTTCAACAATATTGCCAAAAACTAAATTAGGCTATGCTGTATATGTAAGTGCACACATCATTTAAGTAAAAATCAATGAGTTGAGTATTATTCACTTGGGGATCAAACTATAGAATATGCTAAGTTCATTACCAATTTATCTAACCTTTGATTTTATCCAACAATTCAAAAAAAATTATAATAAAATCTCAAAGAAAAACTTACACTACACTGATGTTATTGTGCCTTTTTTTCTAATGAGGTCAAGTTTTATGGATTAGTTATTTATCTAAAATGAAACATTGAACTTATGTGAATTAAACTTTTAATCAAGAACATAAATATTTTCTAATCTTCATCAATAACTATAAAATGTAGTATCTTTCTTTGACTAGGTATATATTGATTTCTGTTAATTCAAATGATTGCATTATACATATTTCTTACAAGATTGCAATTGAAATAGTACTATATGCTTATGTACTCAGTCAATTGTTTATTTCACCCTATTTCTTCCACTAAGACTCCTCCAATATTTTTAGATCATAATATTTATTAAGTTAAGATGTGCATGGCCAAAGGATAATTAAATTAATAGTGGAGTAAAATAAAATAAAAATATAATTATCATTCCACAAAATCAACTACATAAGATGCAAAGTCATTTTAAGTTTATTATAAATCTTGAGAAACAAATTATTTTTTAAACATATTTGAGAAAATGAAGAAAATATAGTAATCAAACATGAAAAATACAATAAAATTTAGGAGATAGAATTAATTTTTATCAGTTGAATATACTCTCGCTTTCTTCTCCTTCCTTTTGTTGTTTCTACTTCTTATTCTTCTCTCTAATTAAACTTGAACATGCTCTTTCACTCTTTCACTCAATAGTCACTTTGTCCACACATTCTCTACACAATCTCTGAACAGTCTACACATTATACTAGTTACCCTATTAAGTCTAGCACTTGTTTCCACATCATAAATCCCTTGAAAACTACTAGGTAACTCTAAATTCTTCTCCAAAATTACTTATAAACTAAATTTGGGTCAACAATGTAAAGTGGTGTTGCAATGCCATCATGGTAGCGCCGAGGTACTTTGTTGTAGTGTGTGATGTTATATTCTTTATCATTTAACCCACCTTATCCGCCTTCTAGCATTACAATGTTCAACCTTTCATGGTGTGGTGCTCTTCTCCTAGCGCTATGGCACTAAAAGTCAAAACTATGGCACTATGATCTTAGACCTTTATTCATCTTTACTCCTCTCCAATACTACTATATTATTGAACCAAAACTAAGACATTGGTCCTCGAGCACTGCAGTGTTGAGACACAATGTTGTAGTATTATGCTTTCATGTTTCATCCCCATTTTAGTTCCATCAAAAGTTGTGGTGCGCATAACTAGTGTTGCAACCCAATCTTTGAAAATTGTCATGTCATTTAAATCTTCTTCTAAAAAATGCTCTATAAAAACAACTTAATCATGCTAATAAACATTAAAACTAATAAAATTTTGAACACATTTTATCTATTATTTTATTCGCTCGTCTCACTTAATAGTTATGCTATAACAATTTCATAAGTAAAGACAATCAATATAACCTAATCTTAGGTTAAAACTTAAGTATATAAGGGTCCCACCACTGAAGTGCTGACTCTCTTAAACTTGAATTATTTATTCATGACATGATGGCATGAATGGGCCACTTAAGAAAGTATGATTTTCTTATAGATAGTCATAATGTGTAGATGTGAATCACCACTTCAAGTGGTACATGTACACTTAACGGCTAAGAATGACATTAACTGGTTGAACATGGTTCAAACACTCCAAGGTCACATAGATATATACATATAAACTTAATGATATGTTGAATGTATGTATGATAGAAGCAAGTAGACTTACGTAAATGAATATGATTAGATGTTTAAGGTACAGTGTCAAAATTTTAATTATATCAAATATGATATGGTAAGATATACCCCCTAGACACCTAGATGAAATTATTGAATGATAGAAGGATATATCTACTAAGCCTAAGAACTCATCACGAATATGAGGATGAAAATTATAACATATTAGATGGCTTAAGTTCATTGAGCCACCAATATACTCTATGGTAATATTATGGGTGTAAGGTACAAATGCAAAGAAAGTAGTGTTATGATGCTTAGTTTTATAGTGCAAAGGTACTAAGCTTTGTAATGCCACTTTTGGTTGTTGCATGTACCCTTTTATCCACCTTACGCATTAAGTTAAAAAATTGTTCTTTTTTCCCTTTTTGGAAAGAGCTTCTTGAAAGGGTACAAAAATAGGCAAGTCAAACCACTTATTATTACTTTTTATGCCCCTTTTTTAGATAAATTTTGTGAAATAAAGCTTAGATTGTTACACCACTACACAATACACTATAATACCATCATGTTAGACATTATAATATCTAAGCCTGCATTGGAAAGGTGATGCCATAACACTAACTATGACTACAATACTAAATGCTAAATGAATGCTCACTTAAGATAGAGAGTAGGGCATCAAGTTGCTAACCTAAAGCATTGTGGCTCTATGGATGTAAATAAATTGGCTTTGAAGACAAAGGACATGGCACTATCATACATCACTACGACACTACAGATGTGAAGAGATTGGCACAAAGGTAGAGAGCTAGACATCTTGGCGGTGCAAGCCTTCATAGAAGTAGGCCCATTAATAGAGCACAAAGTGTATTGCTATAATAAACATTGAAGTTGCAACTTCGATCATTATTAGGATGAGACAAATAGAGCATAAAGTGTATTAGCACTATATATATTGGTGTCAAAGAGCTGGTACTTAAAAATTTTGGTGTATAATAACTGTAAAAACATTTTTGTAATGTAAGCATAGCATCATGGAGTTCCTTTTTTTTTAAAGAGCATTATCCAGCTCCTTAATTTTATTCCACAAATAAAAATTACAAAAAAGGGAAAGAGTTACCAACTACACACCTCATACACTCACTCAAAAAGAAAATAAAAACTAAGGTTTCTATTTTCAAAAAAAAGAAAATACAGCTCACCCCAAAAGAAAAAAAACAACACACTAAAAAACATAAACAAGAAGACCACCATACAAAAAATAAGCAACAACAAAGGCTAAAGTAAGTCCATCAACAAAAGCTGATTAAGATTACTATGAAACTGAATAGAAACAACAATCGAGGTAAGAGAACTCCCCAACTTAGCAGCTCAATGAGCAACCATATTTCCTTCTCTTTTAGTGTGATTTCATTTGATGCATAAATTTTTGGACATCTCAGTAATTCTTTTCTTTTAAAAGTTGATACTTCAATGCATAACTTTCCTAGCATTGCAATATTGCCATAACAATAAGGAATTGGTTTCAAGTATAACGAATTTCCAACCTTTCTTCTTAGCAATTAGAAGCCCAAAAACCATTGCATCCTCTTCAGCCACAATAGGCAAGATTGGAATAGTAGCTGCAGTAAAACAACAAATGGCCAATCTAAGAAAATCGCTACATACTCCAGCGCCAGCTCTATTAGCATTCTAACTCCCATCCACACTGATTTTAATGTAGGGGGTAATCGACTTCAACAAAGTCACAACAGGATTAGGACTAACAGTAGGTGTGTCAAAAACATTCAAATTAAGGAAGATATCTTTAATTTTATCATTATATTTGCATTTAAAACCATTAAAAGTAAGGTTGTTGACCAAATAACTGATGATCGTACCAAATATTTTATTAATCTTTGGTATTTATTTTTTAAATTTAACATTATTACGAGTAAACCAAATAAACCAAGAAAAAACAGAAGGAATGTTGGAAAAGAAAGCATGACAAAGAGTTCTCCAGTCCTTAAAGATGTCATCCACTTCTTTATAGATACCTGCATTCCAACACTTTATTCCAAATCCTCTCAGCAAACCAACAACTAATAAACAAATGATTAAGAAATTCTTCCTCTTCCCTACAAAGTAAGCAACAAAAAACAATTACGAGTCCTTTTAATTTTAAAATATCATCAATAGGAAGGATTTTATGAAAAATCCTCTAAATGAAAACAATAGAGGTGGCTTCACTCAATAGTTCCAAATCCATTTTAGATCAATACCCCGAAAAAAATTGAAAAGAGTTAGTAAAGGAATTAGCAATTGTGTCTCCAATTTTTTTTTTTTTTGGTCATTTTTCCTTAAAGTACGATATTTTACATTGCTTTGCTTCTCATGCATACACAAAACTAAAAAATAATTAGTATTCTCTAAGGAATTATTCCTAATAAATTCACTCTAAGGCTAAAGCCTATATACGTGCATTAAATCTAAAAATGCAATTTAATTGAGCCTTTTCTAATGCATGAAAATAAAGTTCAAGATTACATGTATCTTTTAGGGGGTTTATTTGTAGACATTGCAATCAAGGATGTCTATGTATTTCTTCGTAACATGTGGTGGAAGATTATTCTACCTATTCTCTATGATTTATGCTTGATCAAAATACTCCTTATGAGTCTATTTTGGTCCTTTGAGAGATTAGATGATGAAGATATGATCCACCACATGCACATTGGACTATCATGCTCTATAAAGTAATGGATATATCTATAAATACTTATAGATAAAAAATTTGTATTAATGGAGATTTGTCATCTCAATATTACTAATTATAAACTCAATATCATGGATGAATTAAAGTGTGACAACAGAGTTTAGTTTAAACCTTAAGAACAATTTCAATATCTACATATTTGATATAAAATTCTCTACACATCTTGAGATGATCCTGCAATCATGACTGGAAAATATTCTTACTTAATCTCTTCCATGTCGCGACCAAATCTCAAAAGTGCAAACCATCACATTCATTGTAAACTGATTTAGATTAACATAACATGTTTTCATAAGGACATGTCAATGCTTAATCTCCTTACACTTCATAAAATGTTTTTCCTCCTTATTATCTTTGTCCTAGTTCATATCTAAACATGAGTCATGCTCCATTCTTTAACATATTTAAATTCGATTTGATAAAACTATTTTAACTATATCATTAACATTATGAATTCAAAAACTTATTTATTAAAACTTGAATTTATATAGCATATTTGGCATGATTTTACTATTGTTAAAGCAATCTTTTAAGTGTATGATAACAATTTATATCAAAATGTCATGAGGCAACCCTTCAATTTAATTATATATCTTTAAATCCAGATTTTAATAATTACTTTTATGTCAGGAAACTATCCTTAAAAACCTTTATAAATAACCGAATTTGGTTAATTATAATTTAAAAAAATCTATATTTAAATCATAAATTTTTTTTTCTATGATAAAATACTCCTCGCACCTATTAGTTTTAATTAATAAGTTATAACTCTGTAAGCTATATAACCAAATTCCAGATATATTATGCTATAGATCCAAAGAAATAAAGACATGTCACATCTACAGGCCACATATCATGCTATTATTGTTTATCATATTAATTATATACCCGCATTAAATAGTACCTTCTAATGTCTTGAATAAGAGTGCCAACCATTAAACTATGTCATTTATAATTACTAATTGTGCATATCATATAAACTATAAAATCACTCCATTATCTTGCTCAAAGGAGGCTTTAGCCTGCATCAAAATATGTGTTAGGTTTTGCCTAGTCATACTAGTGTTGTCCACCCCTTCTTTTAGTTTTTACTTGAATTTTTATGTCAATGTGCTATTACAGCAATTAAAACCCTCCATTGTACACTTGAAACTTATGTATAAAATATGCTTAGATGATGCTCCACCTCTTACTTTACTATGATCATTTTTCATTTTACCCTTTCTAGACTCATTCCCAATTTCATCACAGCCTATGTTGGATGATTATATTTTTACAAAATTACATTGAAATATTTGTACTACTTAGTTATCAAACAACTAAATTTAATTATAATAATTATATCAATCTATTATGAACTATTGTATTACATAAAGATCCTAAATACCTGGCACATTGAATAATTTATCAAAACATTTAATCTTTATTATACAAATAACTAGTCCCTTGACAGCTTTTCACCAAAATAAAAGAAATCTCACCTATCGAAATTATACAATCTACAACTTCACCTAAATACTATTTTAAAACATATTTAAAACAAATATGAAAAGAAAATAAAACCAATGTTGCCAACTATGCGTAAATTGAAGCATTGGAAGACAATAACATTAGAAATGAGCTCTGCTTTGTTCCGACGTCTATGCGTTCGCATTTGCAACCAATACATATAACAGCAAGTACAGAACAGAAAATCGCAATAGGCCTTGGCATATGCAATAAGGAGGTAGCTAGTAGCTCACTAACTAAATATGATTACTTCCAGAAGAAAAGCCAAGAATGTCCAACTTTTTCAGCACAATGCTCCGTATGAATCGAAAGTTCTAAATCTCTGGTACCAGGTCAAAGAAGCTCTCCGGATAACAGATAAATGAAAAAAAATAGAACTACTCTAGCTGCAATAAGGAAGATAAAAAAATCATAGCTGTAGCAAGTTATAGATACAGAGAACAATACCATATATATATATATATATATGAAGCAATCGAGCTGTAGATGAGAAGGGTAGTTATAAGCTAACGGTGGAGATTGTTTTGCAGAAGTTAGCGGCTGCTCCAGTAAAGATGAGAAAATATTGAGCTGAGTTGGTAAATATAGCTTGTAAACATGCAGGGCAAAAGTTTGACAGCAAAATTATTGTCTTTCGCCATTGGACCTCTCAAACATTTAAAGCCAGAGCTACCAGCTTCAAGAAAATCCAAAAAAATTAAAACTAAAAATTAAAAGACCTCAAGCTGGCACTACTCAACAAACAATTATCATCTGCTGGTAAAAAATTGCCACCTTCCGGCAGAAAGAACATTAGACAACAGAGCACGGTTACCATAACAAAAAGAGAAGTTCAAATTATTTCAATTAGGACATTCTGGTTATCTGCACGCATGCCTTTAAATGGAAAAAATGAGCACTTCCCATTCCATGAACTTTTTCCATTGATGCACTGTGAAGTGCTGGGAAACAAGAATCAGAAAGAGCCAGGAAAGGCTCCAGCAATGCATGGATTGGNCTATTGTCTTTCGCCATTGGACCTCTCAAACATTTAAAGCCAGAGCTAACAGCTTCAAGAAAATCCAAAAAAGTTAAAACGAAAAATTAAAAGACCTCAAGCTGGCACCACTCAACAAACAATTATCATCTGCTGGTAAAAAATTGCCACCTTCCGGCAGAAAGAACATTAGACAACAGGACACGGTTACCATAACAAAAAAAGAAGTTCAAATTATTTCAATTAGGACATTCTGGTTATCTGCACGCATTCCTTTAAATGGAAAAAATGAGCATTTCCCATTCCATGAACTTTTTCCAATGATGCACTGTGAAGTGCTGGGAAACAAGAATCAGAAAGAGCCAGGAAAGGCTCCAGCAATGCATGGATTGGTTTATCAGCTGAGGATGACAGTGAGCAGATATCTAGCATTCTTCTGTCTCCTAACAATGAAAGATAAACAAGAATTAATTACAATAAAGCCTCTTACCAAATGCTTCATGAGAAGCACGACCAATCAACTCAATCAAAAACTTCTCACCGAAGGACTAGCCTTCTGTTGTGGCACAGAGAGTAGAACTGGGAACAAGAATCGGAAAGAACCAATAAAAGCTTGGGCAATACATGGATTGGATAATCCAATGAAGAATGTGGTGAGCAGATATCTAGCATTCCTAAGTTTCTTCTCAATGAGAGCAGAACTAGAACTAATTACAACAAGCCTCTTAACTGCTTCAGGAAAGCCATACGCACCACCAATCAACTTCGCCGGAACTTCTTTGCGGAGTGATTAGTCTTCCTCTTGTGACGGCTGAAGTCTGACACAAATCGGAATGTTTGACCACATCCAGGTTCACGGCATATATAAGGACGATCTCCAGTGTGAACTCTTATATGCTCAGTTCGAGCCCAAGCCCACTTGAATGTCATCTTGCACCCCTTCCATGGACACTGAAGTGGACGGTCGTCCATGTGGACTTTGCGATGTTGCATCATGTACTTGTGCGAGAACAATTTTTTCCCGCACCCTTTAACGGGGCATATATCCCGTTTGTGCAGTGACAGCTCTTGCTTCGTGCTAAAGCTCAAAGAGCAGCCTTCAATGTCACAGGTGTACTCCCCCTCATCATCATATGACTTAGGAGGCTGGCCTCCCTTGGCTCTTTTCTCATTTTGTTTTTTGAAGCTTGATTTAACAAGTTTGGTATCTTCAGATTTCATTGGTCTTTGTCTGAGACGAGAGCTTGGCCCTCCTTCAGAGTCAGCTTTATGCTTCAATCGATTTTTGCTTCGAAGAATCCTACCTTTTTCTGTCTGAGAAACTTTGTCATCATCTTCAATGACTTCTAAAATGTCATTTGATTGGTTAAATCTCCGTCTCTTGCCATTGGACTTCAGCATTGGCCTTTTCTTCCTCTTTTTAGATTTTTTTGAAGCAAGGCTACTACCATTAGCAGAACTCCCATTAGATTCTGATCCATTGATAGAACTTGCATTAGTCATACCACCTTGTGCAAAGGGTCCTTCCTCCGACTCTTCATCTTGAGCATCCTTTCGTTCAGCCAAATAAGGATGAACTTGATTTGACATCCAAACCTTCCCACACCACTTGCCAGCGACAACTATTTTCTTCTGCCGACCTCGTCTCTTTCCGGAACCCTTTGTTTTCACCATAGAACTATTCGGTGAATTGCAGCTGAATGACTTGTAAATGACTTCATTGTATGGCATCTGCTTGCTGTAGAGTGGGGATTTGCTAAGACTAGCACTGTAATATAGATTGATACCGAGTTTGACTGCCCAGTCACTATTAGTGGGTATGCTCTCCTCATCCTTCAAAGCTGCTTGAATTCTTTCATGATCCTTTTCAGCAGCCTCCGTGAAATCAATCTTGTTCCATGCATAATTAATTCCTAATTCCTCTGCCAATGCCTTTGCCTCTGCTTCAATTTTAGGATAGTCTGCATACGAAGGTAAAGACATGCTTAATCATGCATAATATCATACAAAATTTATGGACAAATAAAGCATTAAAATGTGAATTAAGTGAAAGAAGCCAAAACTACTTGAATCATTCCACCACCTCCCTCTCTCCTCTTACTTTCCTCGCTTTCTTCCATGCACCCTCTCCCCATCTCCCTCCTAGACAGAGTAAAATGAAACTTACCTTGCATGAGTATAATCGACATTAAACTTAAACATTAAGCTTGTTTCATGTTGCTTCTAACTTAGCTTAAATACCCACAAGACGAGCATTTTTTAGAATGATATTGTACAATCAGCACCCCAGCAAACATATCTAATCACTGACAACAATTTGCCCAACTATTTAGGGCTTGTCTTCTGAATCCTATGTGCAATGCTCCAGCTCACTGCTTCATTTTTCAGTCAACTTACTTCCACCAAACCATTTGAAAAAACTCGAACATTGGCTCTTGCCCCCTCACAATATTTTATAAGTGTATGATCTCTGAATTTTGGTATTCAAAAGAAAGAAAATCAGTAACATGTAATTCTTGAAATGATCTCAAAATAAGAAGAGCTACCATTGCAGGGTGATAAAGGCATAAGGTGAGATAGCTCGTGAACAGAAAAAAAAAACAGTTCTAATACAGGCATGCATTCCTAGTTTCTCTAACCTGGATGGCATAATAGCATAATATGGACACCACCAATCGAACAGAGTTTCTTTTCAACCTCCATTGCATGTTGAAGGCAGAAGACATGCTTTCTAGAAGAATCTTTATCAGATCTCTGTATAGCTGAAACTGCTGCCTTTTTCATGTCAGAGTGATAACTTATTAATTGAGTTGCTCCGTTCGAATTTTCAGAAGGCAAATCACTTCCATAGCAGGGAGCAATGCACAAAGAAAAATCATCTGAACAAGGTGTTGTGACCTGCATCTTCATATTTGTTTCATGAACATCCTGTGTTCCAGAATTATGATAACTGCTTCTAAACTCCATTCTACTAGAGTTGATTGACCCTCCGAGAGACCAAATTGAACTACATGAACTATCCTTCATACTACGTGGTGCCAAAGACTTTTTGTGTTCTGGCTTGTAACATCTAGAATCCAATTTCAAAAGATATCTGTCATCAGCACTTTCACTTGTGCGGCAAAAATTCTCAGCAGGAACTGCATTTTGGCATTTTGCACCAACCGACTCCTGCTCCATTTCTGTAAAAGGAACCTTACCAAACCATAGATCTGGGTGCTTAGTTGCAACCCGATCATTATCCAGTCTATATGACAGTAAGAATTCATTTGCAAGATTCTCATGTGTACAAGCAGGCATCTCTTGTGGAAGTCTTTCATCATCAGAGTCTGAAGACTCACCTCCATAAGCAGAAGCTAAGAGATCCAGCGCAGATAAGCCATTCTGTTTGGAATTTTCAGAACCCACTTCAATAGGAACTGAATCTTGGGTTGAATATCTACTAGAATGGTCCATCTTTTCAACTAATGTATCCTTCACGTCCCCGTCCTTTCTTCCTGCAAAAGTGTGCTTGGAAAATAAGCTTTGCATCCATTAATTCAAACGAACAGGCCTCCATATCTTACGAAATGACAGTGGCATAAAACAAGCCATTCAATTCACAGTTGTAACTAATGAGTGGGCTTGTCATACCATGTCAGAAATAAAGACCCATATAAAATGGTTAAAATTATTGAGTGCTCAAGTTTAGCTGAGCATATTAAGGATAAAATAATGAGTCAAAAAAATCTTTGCTTGATGCTTTCACAAAACTGAGAAATAAAACCACACTAGATCAGAAGTAACTTGAATCTAAATTCATGTCAATCAAGCTGAAAAATCAAATGAGAAAAAGGTAAGTTCTTGATAAAATAACTTCCAGAAGGAACGGAACATCATGGTAACCATTTTAATCCAATTCTAAAGAGTTTTTTGTATTCATAGAGGGTGTAGAAAAACTCCTCATCTTATACAGCACTTAAAAAAAAAAAATGATTACATGTAAAGCTTTATCCCATTTCCTAAGGCAAAAGTCACGTTAATAAATAAAAAAAAAACAATTATCGCATTTTGCAAACAAATTCAAACGATTGCTAAAAATGAATAAAGTTAACAATAAAACAAATCTTAAATATCAAATATATGAAAGAACAAAAGTTTCAGCTACTGCATTGAACAAATTCAATTGGCAAAATTGATTACACGTAATTCTTCATCCCTTGTCATGCATAAAGTAGACTTCACAGGAATAAAAATATGGTTATTATCACAACCAGTATTTCTTTCAAAAACTTGATAAAACGATGCACACAATAAGCTCACTTTTAAAAGAAATCCATACATCTTTATAGTTAGAAATGATACCACGCTGAACCAGGATAAGCCATCGCCAGAGTCAATGGAGCAAGGATTCCCCCTTTTTTGGCTTGCCACACTGTGCCCCAACCCCTTCGAGTCAGCCACCAGCTCCTCGGGTCAGCCAACAAACCCACCCTCATATCGGCCACCAACCCCTCGGTCGGCCACCAAGCTCTAACTAGCACCAACTCCTCGAGTCGGCCACCAAACTCCAGTAAGCCGCCTTGGCCGACCACCTCCAATATTAGGCCACCCAACGTCGCCGTACTCTTAACGCTTCAGAATGACAAAAAGCCCAAAATATCTCCCTTCTAAACAAGGGGCATAAATATAATCCCACTCTATCATCTTTATTTCTCTATAAAAAGAGGACTCCTTGGTATGTAAAAGAAGCCTCTTAGGCTCTCTCTTATCCCTCATGTAGGGAGATCTCTCTCTCTCTCTTTTCCCACTTGTAACCTTCAAGTAATGTGGAATAAAATGGGCCAAAAAGCTTGGGAACACCTCTCTTTGCCCAACTGTGCGCCAACTCTTTCTCTCTCTTTCTCCTTCCCTCAGAATCCAACGTTTCCTTGGGCATGGTCCAAAGGACGGATTAGGGTTCAACTCCCTAAAAGGTGCAGTGAGCATGGATTGAACATGCGGCCTTCAGATCTGTCCTTTGGACAATTCCCAAAAAATAGAGTCAGATTCTGAGAGTGAGAAAAAAAGAAAGAGATGAAGAGTTGTCCCGCGAGGGCAAAGATGGGTGTTCCCGAGCTATTTGGCTCCTTTTGTTCCACAGAACTTGAAGGTTACAATTGGGAAGAGAGATAGAGAGACCTCCCTACATGTGAGGTAAAGGGAGCCTAAGGGGCCATCCTTCTACATGCCAAGGGGTCATCTATTCATATAGAAATAAAGAGGATAGAGAGAGCTTAAATTTGCGCCCTAGTTTAGATAGGAACAATGAGGGATATTTTGGTCCTTTTTTTTCATTTTGAAGCATTGTAGTATGCCGAGTTTGGATGGCCAGCTACTGGGGGTGATCGACCCAAGGAACAGTTGTCCGACACGAAGGGCTAGTGGCCAATCCAAGGAGTTGGTAGCTAACCCTAGGGGCTGGTAGTCGACCCAAGAGGCTAGTGGCTGACCCAAGGGGTTGGTGGTCGACCCAAGGGGCTGGTGGCCGCCCAAAGGGGCCGGCCAGCTGGAGCAAGGTGGCCGGCCAAAAAAAAAGGGGGGGGAATCCCTGATTGCGCTACTCCGACGACGGCTTATCCTCGCTCATCAAGGTGGCATTCTCCGTCTATGTAGTATTAAATATGTAGAAGAGCTTGAGTTTCATCTGATTGCAATTGAAAAGTGAAAGCACTACATTCAATAAGTTAAACATACAATGAGAATAAAATTTCAAAATCATAGTAATACATTAATTCATGATGCATTTACAGAACCATAATACAGAAGAATCCTATAGGGGATGAGAAAGATAAGTTCGATATAATCCGCTAGCATTCACTATATATCCATTAAAAAGTTAATGTTATTGACACAATAATAGAATATGAAATATGAAAAGATAAATGTTCAATAAGACAGGAAAATGAACAAACAAAATTTTAGGTGCATTACCTAAACAGCCATCGCTACGCTGCAATTTTGTGTCAAGGGCTACATCATTAATTTCTCCAGAACCAAAACTCTGGTCAAAAAGAGAGCTGCAACCAGAAGAAGTCAAGTATCTAGACGCAGCTTCTCTTGGTTCAACAACAGCTACACAGGCAAAGCTTAATATCCCACATGTAACACATGATAGAAGTCCCTGATCCAACAGCCCATCACCTTCAAGATTACTATCTTTCTCCTCTTTTAAATTCTGCAACTCAAGCATGGAAGATGCAGCCTCAGTAGTTACAGATTTGTTGTTTGACACTGCAGAATGCTTTTTTCTGTGGTACACAGCCACAGAGTTTCCTTTTAGAGAACCAAAACCACTTAAGTGTTTCATCCCAGTGTTCCTGTCCAGCATTACATCATCACAAGGTAAGGCTCTGGATGCTTTCAATGCTTCCTCTCGACTGCACAGCCCAAGTGATAATCTTGGTTTAAGCTTTACTTGAGATCTGACAAGAGAATTTGATGATAAAGGACTATCTGATGTATTCTGTGGAAGAACAATGCAAGTGGATCCCTTCTCAAGTAGACAGCTTAAAAGTTCATTAGTCTCAGCAACACTCTGAACAAAAGTTTTTTTAACCATGAGTTCTCCTTCACCTTGCAACTTATCTTTTAGTCTTGAACTCCTTGGCTCATTATTTCCACATATAGGCATTCTATGCAAGGAAAACAATACCCATATTAAACAATCAATTTATACATAAAAAATACATTCATTTATAGATGGAGCTACAATAAACACTAGTTTGTTACTAAGGACAGCAGCTACCACTATTCAGTGCAAACCTTGAGCACAACGACAGTGCCAGAGCATAGAGCAACTGAAAATGAGACACCATAGGTGGATAATTAGTGGATGCCCTCCGAATTGCAGCTTCTTTTGCTACTCTTAACCATCCAGGAGTAGCAATATTTGCTGCCTCACCACAATTAAATCCTACAAACAGAAAGAAATTTGAATCCACAATTGCAAATGTTACTCAGGTGTATTCAGAAAAAGAAAAATTAAAATACAGAGAAGATAAAAGTAAACTTAAGGAACTTATATGAACAAGTAGAAGGGAATTTAAAATTTAACACACAAGACCATTTGGCTGTGTACCAGCCCTGATTTTAGTATTGAGTTCGTGACAAGAGGAATGGCACAACAGAGCAGAATGAAGAATTTCTTTGATTTAACACACCACCAACTCAAGAATTGTGAAAGAAATCCCAGTACAATTTACCATTAACAAATACCATATTGGACATCAAAATTCACAGAGTAAACAAAAAACAAATCCCACGAGATCAAAATTTTTAATTAAACTTCTCAACTAGGATAAAAGCAGATGACTTTGTTGTCTAGGCAATCAAACAAACTACATTGACAAAATTACTCTAAGATTAACAGTTAAATTAATTGTTTTCAGTAACAGAAAAAGTGAGCACAGTCATTTAGGAATCTGAAAATATGTGTGTCAAATTCTAACAGATAATTCTGATGGACTAAAAATCACTGAAACATGTCCTTCAAACCTGATCAGGAATGTTAGAGTTCTCAATATAAGAAAAAAAAATAAGCTAAATATACTCTTCTCAGCAAGCACAAATCACAAGATAATGAGGAGCTTTATACTTGAGAAATTGATGGCATTTTATTGTTATTCTATCACTGCTTAGAAAATCCGATTTAACTGATAAAATTCATTGGGAAGCACACTAGCCTACATTAATTCAGTGTTTCTGGATAGAAATTTTGCTGGAAATAGATGGCTTGAAATTTCATTCGGAAATGGCCCACTAAGGGTCTGTTTAGAGCAACTGCAGCTGTTTGAAGTAACTATGAAACTGCTAAAAAAAAAGTTGTTCAAAAAGCTGCGATGGCAATTACTTTTATTTTTTTGGTGAAAAAGTCAGACCGCAACTTTCTAGTAGCCACTGCAAGTAGGTAGGTCTGGTGGAGAAATGCAGAAAACAGCAATGTGGCATCGCACCGCCACCCCAACTGCACCCTAAGAGATTACTTGATATTCAAAATGTAAGAAGTATAATACCTCGTGCCAGCTGTGGCTATATAAAAGGCAAGCAAATTGCCAACCTCAAACATTGCATAACTTATTATTTCTAAAGAGCTTATACTTAAGGACTGTTCATTTTTCATATCTAGGGAGCTTATGCATAAAGTCTGGATGATGATTATTTTCTTTTCATATCTTTTATCCCTTGAGTTCAATATCATGCAAAAACCCAGTGCAACCCAGCATAAATTGGAATTTACCACATCCAATTAATCCAAATAATCAAAATACCCCTAACTATATTATTAATATTGAGCAAACCTTATTTAGAGAAAAAGGGGGCCATGGGATTTATTTTTTTTCTTTTTATCGACGTAATAATTGTTACTGAACAGAACTACCACCAGAATTTAATGATACTTTCCTAGAGAGAGATAATAAAACATTTCATGATTATTTTTTTTCATGTGAAAAAGCACAATATATCAAACAGAAGGCCTAAGAGTAATCCAGTTTTCCTAATGCATATTGAAGTGCTGGAAGTTCTTTATATTCATCATCATCTCCAGCGACAGTATCTTAATCCTTATCCCAAATACTTGTCATCTTTATGAATCCTCTTTCAAGATTGATACCTATTGGGTGCCACGTGAAGAAAATTATAGCAGTAAACTTTTAGCTAGTGGATCAAGAAAGCAACATACATGTAGTGACACAAGGAGCTACAAGGAAAAAAATAGGCTTTGGAAAAAAAATAACTTAATGCTTTGCAGATAAAAAATAATTACTTTTATTTGAAAACCATTTTTTATGCTGTGAACTAACAGGGAAAGGACCATCTTAAATATATCCAAAAAGTAGTAGAGAAGCAAATAATAGTGAATAATTGATGCCTACCATGGCTAAATCCACAATGATAAGATCCAGGGAAAGTGACAACAAACTCTCCAGCATTTTGAACCAATCTGCATCTCATAAATTAAATTCATCAATTATAGATTGAAAAAGTCATGCCAAAATAAATGATAAACTTATGAAAGTCTTAACTGAATAGCACCTGCAGCATGGAATTCCCGCATCTATAAGCACTTCAGGAGACATAACAGTGGTTTTCTCCCCCAGGAGAGTAAATGTCACTGCCAAGAAATTAGCAATCAATAATTGGCACACTAAGTTACAAAGAAAAATTGAACTATGGCATGTTATATGAAAGCAATATTAGATTCAAATTTCCAATCAATCAAACTAGAAATAAGCAGATTATGCAAGAGCGAAGAGAACAATTTATTTATTATGACTTTATATGCAGAAAAAAACAATGCAATACCAAAGGGACATTAGTTGTTGGGAACCATGCCATTACAATGTAGTTTCTAATGCTCATCTTCAAAGCGAGTAATATAGTCCATATCAGATGCTCACTTTATAAGGTGGCAGTATCAGTCCATATCAAAAAATTATCCCTTCTGCCTGCAGTAACTATATAGCAAAAGAAACTATTTAAATAGAAAACTTAATCTTCATAAAGGATGTGTAGTTATGATAAGAAAAAAATCCATAAATTATGCTTGTGTGAAACACAAATGTGTGAGCAAGCAATTTAATGATCTATGTTTCTTCTTTATTTAATTTGGTTTACTTTAGTTATTTTATTTTCTGTGTTAACATTTTGTTTTAGAGAGAACTAACATATTATGATGATTCCCATCAAAAAGAGATTGTGCTCTTTACTATGCTAGTTTTGGTTCACTGTTCACTAATTCATTGGTTTGTTTCTCAGATTTGTTAAGCAGTTTTATGATTCATCCAACGACCTCTGTTGATTAATGGTTGGACCCTTTGAATGGTTAATGATCTGGGCATTCAGTTTCTAGCTTTAAGTAGCTCTACTTCTACCTTGGGAGTGTTATTGTACTTGCACCTTATTTGTAGCCGTTTCACCTTAACATCCACTATACTTGTGAATCCTGATTTCTGGAAGAAGATTCATGATTTATGGATAGGTTGTTTTCCATTTTCACGANTGTGATGCCAAAGACTTTTTGTGTTCTGGCTTGTAACATCTAGAATCCAAATTCAGAAGATATCTGTCATCAGCACTCTCACTTGTGCGGCAAATATTCTCAGCAGGCACTGCATTTTGGCATTTTGCACCAACCAACTCCTGCTCCATTTCTACAAAAGGAACCTTACCAAACCATAGATCTGGGTGCTTAGTTGCAACCCGATCATTATCCAGTCTATATGACAGTAAGAATTCATTTGCAAGATTCTCATGTGTACAAGCAGGCATCTCATGTGGAGGAAGTCTTTCATCATCAGAGTCTGAAGACTCACCTCCATAAGCAGAAGCTAAGAGATCCAGCGCAGATAAGCCATTCTGTTTGGAATTTTCAGAACCCACTTCAATAGGAACTGAATCTTGGGTTGAATATCTACTAGAATGGTCCATCTTTTCAACTAATGTATCCTTCACGTCCCCGTCCTTTCTTCCTGCAAAAGAGTGCTTGGAAAATAAGCTTTGCATCCATTAATGCAGGAACGAACAGGCCTCCATATCTTACGAAATGACAGTGGCATAAAACAAGCCATTCAATTCACAGTTGTAACTAATGTGTGGGCTTGTCATACCATGTCAGAAATAAAGACCCATATAAAATGGTTAAAATTATTGAGTGCTCAAGTTAGCTGAGCATATTAAGTATAAAATAATGAGTCGAAAAAATCTTTGCTTGATGCTTTCACAAAACTGAGAAATAAAACCACACTAGATCAGAAGTAACTTGAATCTAAATTCATGTCAATCAAGCTGAAAAATCAAATGAGAAAAAGGTAAGTTCTTGATAAAATAACTTCCAGAAGGAACGGAACATCATGGTAACCATTTTAATCCAATTCTAAAGAGTTTTTTGTATTCATAGAGGGTGTAGAAAAACTCCTCATCTTATACAGCACTTAAAAAAAAAAAAATTGATTACATGTAAAGCTTTATCCCATTTCCTAAGGCATAAGTCACGTTAATAAATAAAAAAAAAACAATTATCGCATTTTGCAAACAAATTCAAACGATTGCTAAAAATGAATAAAGTTAACAATAAAACAAATCTTAAATATCAAATATATGAAAGAACAAAAGTTTCAGCTACTGCATTGAACAAATTCAATTGGCAAAATTGATTACACGTAATTCTTCATCCCTTGTCATGCATAAAGTAGACTTCACAGGAATAAAAATAGGGTTATTATCACAAGTATTTCTTTCAAAAACTTGGATAAAATGATGCACACAATAAGCTCACTTTTAAAAGAAATCCATACATCTTTATAGTTAGAAATGATACCACGCTGAACCAGGATAAGCCGTCGCCAGAGTCAATGGAGCAAGGATTCCCCCTTTTTTGGCTTGCCACACCGTGCTCTAGCTGGCCCAACCCCTTTGAGTCAGCCACCAGCTCCTCGGGTCAGCCAACAAACCCTCATATCGGCCACCAACCCCTCGGTCGGCCACCAAGCTCTGACTAGCACCAACTCCTCGAGTCGGCCACCAAACTCCAATAAGCCGCCTTGGCCGACCACCTCCAATATTAGGCCACCCAACGTCGTCGTACTCTTAACGCTTCAGAATGACAAAAAAGCCAAAATATCTCACACTACTCCCTTCTAAACAAGGGGCATAAATATAATCCCACTCTATCATCTTTATTTCTCTATAAAAAGAGGACTCCTTGGTATGTAAAGGAAGACTCTTAGGCTCTCTCTTATCCCTCATGTAGGGAGATCTCTCTCTCTTTTCCCACTTGTAACCTTCAAGTTATGTGGAATAAAATGGACCAAAAAGCTTGGGAACACCTCTCTTTGCCCAACTGTGCGCCAACTCTTTCTCTCTCCCTCTCTCTCTTTCTCCTTCCCTCAGAATCCAACTTTTCCTTGGGCATGGTCCAAAAGACGGATTTGGGTTCAACTCCCTAAAAGGTGCAGTGAGCATGAATTGAACATGCGGCCTTCAGCTCTATCCTTTGGACAATGCCCAAAAAATAGAGTCAGATTCTGAGAGTGAAAAAAAAAGAAAGAGAGGAAGAGTTGTCCCGCGAGGGCAAAGATGGGTGTTCCCAAGCTATTTGGCTCCTTTTATTCCACAGAACTTGAAGGTTACAATTGGGAAGAGAGACAGAGAGACCTCCCTACATGTGAGGTAAAGGGAGCCTAAGGGACCATCCTTCCACGTGCCAAGGGGTCATCTATTTATATAGAAATAAAGAGGATAGAGAGAGCTTAAATTTGCGCCCTAGTTTAGATAGGAACAATGAGGGATATTTTGGTCCTTTTTTCATTTTGAAGCATTGTAGTATGCCGAGTTTGGATGGCCAGCTACTGGAGGTGAACGACCCAAGGAGCTGTTGTCCGACACGAAGGGCTAGTGGCCGATCCAAGGAGTTGGTAGCTGACCCTAGGGGCTGGTAGTCGACCCAAGAGGCTGGTGGCCGACCCAAGGGGTTGGTGGTCGACCCAAGGGGTTGGTGGCCGCCCAAAGGGGCCGGTCAGCTGGAGCAAGGTGGCCGGCCAAAAAAAAAGGGGGGGGAATCCCTGATTGCGCTACTCCGACGACGGCTTATCCTCGCTCATCAAGGTGGCATTCTCCGTCTATGTAGTATTAAATATGTAGAAGAGCTTGAGTTTCATCTGATTGCAATTGAAAAGTGAAAGCACTACATTCAATAGGTTAAACATACAATGAGAATAAAATTTCAAAATCATAGTGATACATTAATTCATGATGCATTTACAGAACCATAATACAGAAGAATCCTATAGGGGATGAGAAAGATAAGTTCGATATAATCCACTAGCATTCACTATATATCCATTAAAAAAGTAATGTTAAGACACAATAATAGAATATGAAATATGAAAAGATAAATGTTCAATAAGACAGGAAAATGAACAAACAAAATTTTAGGTGCATTACCTAAACAGCCATCGCTACGCTGCAATTTTGTGTCAAGGGCTACATCATTAATTTCTCCAGAACCAAAACTCTGGTCAAAAAGAGAGCTGCAACCAGAAGAAGTCAAGTATCTAGACGCAGCTTCTCTTGGTTCAACAACAGCTACACAGGCAAAGCTTAATATCCCACATGTAACACATGATAGAAGTCCCTGATCCAACAGCCCATCACCTTCAAGATTACTATCTTTCTCCTCTTTTAAATTCTGCAACTCAAGCATGGAAGATGCAGCCTCAGTAGTTACAGATTTGTTGTTTGACACTGCAGAATGCTTTTTTCTGTGGTACACAGCCACAGAGTTTCCTTTTAGAGAACCAAAACCACTTAAGTGTTTCATCCCAGTGTTCCTGTCCAGCATTACATCATCACAAGGTAAGGCTCTGGATGCTTTCAATGCTTCCTCTCGACTGCACAGCCCAAGTGATAATCTTGGTTTAAGCTTTACTTGAGATCTGACAAGAGAATTTGATGATAAAGGACTATCTGATGTATTCTGTGGAAGAACAATGCAAGTGGATCCCTTCTCAAGTAGACAGCTTAAAAGTTCATTAGTCTCAGCAACACTCTGAACAAAAGTTTTTTTAACCATGAGTTCTCCTTCACCTTGCAACTTATCTTTTAGTCTTGAACTCCTTGGCTCATTATTTCCACATATAGGCATTCTATGCAAGGAAAACAATACCCATATTAAACAATCAATTTATACATAAAAAATACATTCATTTATAGATGGAGCTACAATAAACACTAGTTTGTTACTAAGGACAGCAGCTACCACTATTCAGTGCAAACCTTGAGCACAACGACAGTGCCAGAGCATAGAGCAACTGAAAATGAGACACCATAGGTGGATAATTAGTGGATGCCCTCCGAATTGCAGCTTCTTTTGCTACTCTTAACCATCCAGGAGTAGCAATATTTGCTGCCTCACCACAATTAAATCCTACAAACAGAAAGAAATTTGAATCCACAATTGCAAATGTTACTCAGGTGTATTCAGAAAAAGAAAAATTAAAATACAGAGAAGATAAAAGTAAACTTAAGGAACTTATATGAACAAGTAGAAGGGAATTTAAAATTTAACACACAAGACCATTTGGCTGTGTACCAGCCCTGATTTTAGTATTGAGTTCGTGACAAGAGGAATGGCACAACAGAGCAGAATCAAAAATTTCTTTGATTTAACACACCACCAACTCAAGAATTGTGAAAGAAATCCCAGTACAATTTACCATTAACAAATACCATATTGGACATCAAAATTCACAGAGTAAACAAAAAACAAATCCCACGAGATCAAAATTTTTAATTAAACTTCTCAACTAGGATAAAAGCAGATGACTTTGTTGTCTAGGCAATCAACAAACTACATTGACAAAATTACTCTAAGATTAACAGTTAAATTAATTGTTTTCAGTAACATAAAAAGTGAGCACGGTCATTTAGGAATCTGAAAATATGTGTGTTAAATTCTAACAGATAATTCTGATGGACTAAAAATCACTGAAACATGTCCTTCAAACCTGATCAGGATTGTTAGAGTTCTCAATATAAGAAAAAAAAAATAAACTAAATATACTCTTCTCAGCAAGCACAAATCACAAGATAATGAGGAGCTTTATACTTGAGAAATTGATGGCATTTTATTGTTATTCTATCACTGCTTAGAAAATCCGATTTAACTGATAAAATTCATTGGGAAGCACACTAGCCTACATTAATTCAGTGTTTCTGGATAGAAATTTTGCTGGAAATAGATGGCTTGAAATTTCATTCAGAAATGGCCCACTAACGGTCTGTTTAGAGCAACTGCAACTGTTTGAAGTAACTATGAAACTGATAAAAAAAAATTTGTTCAAAAAGCTGCGATAGCAATTACTTTTTCTTTTTGTGAAAAAGTCAGACTGTAACTTTCTAGTAGCCACTGCAAGTAGCTAGGTCTGGTGGAGAAATGCAGAAAACAGCAATGTGGCATCGCACCGCCACCCCAACTGCACCCTAAGAGATTACTTGATATTCAAAATGTAAGAAGTATAATACCTCGTGCCAGATGTGGCTATATAAAAGGCAAGCAAATTGCCAACCTCAAACATTGCATAATTTATTATTTCTAAATAGCTGATACTTAAGGACTGTTCATTTTTCATATCTAGGGACTGGATGATGATTATTTTCTTTTCGTATCTTTTATCCCTTGAGTTCAATATCATGCAAAAACCCAGTGCAACCCAGCATAAATTGGAATTTACCACATCCAATTAATCCAATTAATCCAAATAATCAAAATACCCCCTACTATATTATTAATATTGAGCAAACCTTATTTAGAGAAAAAGGGCCATGGGATTTATTTTTTTTCTTTTTATCGACGTAATAATTCTTACTAAACAGAACTACCACCAGAATTTAATGATACTTTCCTAGAGTGATATAATAAAACATTTCATGATGATTTTTTTTCATGTGAAAAAGCACAATATATCAAACAGAAGGCCTAAGAGTAATCCAGTTTTCCTAATGCATATTGAAGTGCTGGAAGTTCTTTATATTCATCATCATCTCCAGCGACAGTATCTTAATCCTTATCCCAAATACTTGTCATCTTTATGAATCCTCTTTCAAGATTGATACCTATTGGGTGCCACGTGAAGAAAATTATAGCAGTAAACTTTTAGCTAGTGGATCAAGAAAGCAACATACATGTAGTGACACAAGGAGCTACAAGGAAAAAAATAGGCTTTGGAAAAAAAATAACTTAATGCTTTGCAGATAAAAAATAATTACTTTTATTTGAAAACCATTTTTTATGCTGTGAACTAACAGGGAAAGGACCATCTTAAATATATCCAAAAAGTAGTAGAGAAGCAAATAATAGTGAATAATTGATGCCTACCATGGCTAAATCCACAATGATAAGATCCAGGGAAAGTGACAACAAACTCTCCAGCATTTTGAACCAATCTGCATCTCATAAATTAAATTCATCAATTATAGATTGAAAAAGTCATGCCAAAATAAATGATAAACTTATGAAAGTCTTAACTGAATAGCACCTGCAGCATGGAATTCCCGCATCTATAAGCACTTCAGGAGACATAACAGTGGTTTTCTCCCCCAGGAGAGTAAATGTCACTGCCAAAAAATTAGCAATCTATAAGTGGCACACTAAGTTACAAAGAAAAATTGAACAATGGCATGTTATATGAAAGCAATATTAGATTCAAATTTCCAATCAATCAAACTAGAAATAAGCAGATTATGCAAGAGCGAAGAGAACAATTTATTTATTATGACTTTATATGCAGAAAAAAACAATGCAATACCAAAGGGACATTAGTTGTTGGGAACCATGCCATTACAATGTAGTTTCTAATGCTCATCTTCAAAGCGAGTAATATAGTCCATATCAGATGCTCACTTTATAAGGTGGCAGTATCAGTCCATATCAAAAAATTATCCCTTCTGCCTGCAGTAACTATATAGCAAAAGAAACTATTTAAATAGAAAACTTAATCTTCATAAAGGATGTGTAGTTATGATAAGAAAAAAATCCATAAATTATGCTTGTGTGAAACACAAATGTGTGAGCAAGCAATTTAATGATCTATGTTTCTTCTTTATTTAATTTGGTTTACTTTAGTTATTTTATTTTCTGTGTTAACATTTTGTTTTAGAGAGAACTAACATATTATGATGATTCCCATCAAAAAGAGATTGTGCTCTTTACTATGCTAGTTTTGGTTCACTGTTCACTAATTCCTTGGTTTGTTTCTCAGATTTGTTAAGCAGTTTTATGATTCATCCAACGATCTCTGTTGATTAATGGTTGGACCCTTTGAATGGTTAATGATCTGGGCATTCAGTTTCTAGCTTTAAGTAGCTCTACTTCTACCTTGGGAGTGTTATTGTACTTGTACCTTATGTGCAGCCGTTTCACCTTAACATCTACTATACTTGTGAATCCTGATTTCTGGAAGAAGATTCATGATTTATGGATAGGTTGTTTTCCATTTTCACGAGATTTCTTGGTTTTACCCTCTGCAAACGCTGTCAACAATAGGTTTTGGTAGGCTTATCCTATGTTGTCCATGGAGATAAATTTTTGGGAAATTGTGGATTACCTATTTTGAAAATTAAATGATTATAACTACAATCCAATGTAAAAATAGTTGGTTGGTTAAAAAAAAATTCTCTTTCCTCTCTAAATCGTGTGCTTATACAAAATCTTTGAGTGAGCTGCAAGTGTTAACTGTCAATTTTCGGGAAAGTTATATCCTTTCTATTGTTATAAAATTTGGATACTAATTGGTATCTTATTTCCTTGTTTTTTTTCTACATACAAAGTCGATGGTTATGACCATTACTACTTTTTTTAAAATCTGTTACAATCTAGAGTTTTCAATTGCAATGGATTATTGATTTCAATGTGGTTTTTTATGATCTTATATTTCTATGCAATCTTTTATTATATGGGCATTATATTATCTTGTAGAACAAATTTTGTGTTTTATGATTTTCATCACGCATAAATAACGACTTTGTCTGAACAAAAAGTGCATGGGCTGCAAATTTGTCTTTTGTTGTCTTGTGGATGATGCGGGAGCACTCCACTTCCGCTAGGTTCCACGAACGCGCAGAATCAACACCCGAACGAAAACTAAGGAGTCCCACAATTGAGGGTAATTTTTGCACCCCCCAATTGACTCTTTCAACATAACTGCTTTCCTCTCATCTTATTTTTCTTCTTTTTCCGGGTTTCTTCTTATCACATTATTTCTAATTAGGGTACTTGTTATTCGGAGACTATTTCTGCGTGTGTTTTTTTGTTGTCGTTTGGAAGCCTTTAGTTGTGTTAGTATATTTTGGAGATTGTATCTCTATTTTATTCTCTAAGGAGTATTATAGCCTGTTCCTTTTACAAGTGGTTCTTGACCTTTGTACCATGTCATTTCGTCGTCCGCCTTTCTATTTTCAAGTGCGACGGCCACCAAACGTCGTTTATCCCACTCCAAATATCATCGATCGCCTATAGTTTCATTCCCATATTATTTCTTTACTATCTCCATATCAAAACAACTTCTCGAACACTTTCTAGAAACCCTAAAACGGTACTATCTTGTATCAAAGCCAAACAAATCCTATATTCTTAGGGTTTTATCTTTCTTATCCCTAATAAAAAATCACAAAAAAAAAGAAAAAGAGAAAGAAAAATCTCTACCATATCCTATCAATTCCTACAGTACTTCCTAGCCTTAACACAAAAATTTTAAAATTCAACAGCTTTACCTCCACAAAAATTCTGCCCTGACAACTACCACCAAAACCCTATACATCGACAAACCTTTTATCCACTAATCCTACACCCATCAAAATTTTTTATGGAGAAAAAAAGACACAATGCCGCCTAAGTGAAATCTGCAAAGAGGTGTAGAGGAGCTTACTATGCAGTGAGAAAACTTTGAACTACAAGAAAGGCTTACCGTCCTTAAGATAAGATAGCTCGAAGAGGTCACCCAAAATCACAAAGGTGGCTTACCAGATCAAGAAAAGTCACCAAGTAGTTTGTTGTGATGAAGATCCAGTACCATTAAAATTAGGCATGGAATATTAGAGAAGCCAAAATTTTAAAGTGAAAAATGATTTGCTGAATTTTGACGGTCTCATTGATCCAAACAAATTCATCGAATGGCTCTCGATAATGGCTCTCGATAATAGAACTGGTCAAGCTAAGCACTATTAAGATAAAAAAGAATGCTTCCTTATGATGGAAAATTTCAAGTCCCTACGCCAACGTGAAAAAAAAATAATAAAATCACTACCTGGTCTAAGATAAAAAGAGAGATGCAGCAATAAGTACTTACTAGCACATAACAAACATGACATGTTCATGAGGTTTCGTCACTTACAACAATATAATCTTTTAATAGAGGAATACACAGCTAAGTTCAAGAAGCTTATATTGAATTGTGAGCTAATAAAGCTCGAGAAGAACACCATAGTCTGTTATTTTGAATGATTGAGATCATCTATTGGCAACTTGGTATAATTACAACCCTATTGAACATTATAAAATGTCGAGACCCTAGCCCTAAAGGTAGAGAGACAACACAATAATATCAGGTTCACACCACCCTTCAAAAAAAATTTTGTTATCGGATCTGGCAGCAAGAGTACACCTAGTGGAGTACCCAAGCTGATCCTACCAGAGGAGAAACCCATACAAAATAAAGAAAAGGTGAGACTGCCAGTGATCATAAATCCATTCCGGCAAAAAAAATGCTTTAAGTGACACAACTTTGGACACATTCCATCAGATTACCTAAACAAAAGGATAATCTCTTTCACTGAGTTGGGAGTAGTCAAAGAAATATACAATGACACAAGTGAGTTCGAAAGTCAATATCTGAAAAAGAGCAACTCTTGTTCTAGGAATTGCCAATAACGTGACTGGCAGTTTACCTCCCAGATTGTTGCTACTGAGAGTGGTCCAACATATCATAAATTTCATTATGGGATTAACTTTTTCAGACATACTTGTTTATTTGGTGCCCCCAGCCTAGTATGAGTTTGAGAAGCATATTATATATTAAATGGCTCAAAATTTAGTTTGTGAGAATACCCATCTATGGATGCGCAGTTCTAGATCAAGTTGTGCCAAAAAATGTGATTACTTATTCTAACGGTACAGTTTTTTAAAGGAAGTACATGTTTTAGCATTGCATGAAATGAACATGAGCATAGCATTTGCAATAGAGTTATCGTCGATACAACTAGACAATGTCTTTGTAATGATTATGATAAATCGATTCCAAAAGCTTTAAGGGAAGAAGAAAAACCCTCTCCTAATTGAGGAAAATGACATTATAGCTTTACACTTCCGCTAGGTTCCACAAAGGCGTGGAATCAACGAGATCCTATGGTTTGTTGAGTTCCCAAACGGGAACTAAAGAGTCTCACGATTGCGGGAAAACTTTTTCACTCAATTAGGGATTTCAACATATATCTTGTGCTTTCCTTCTCTTTTTTTAGGTTACTTCCTATTTCGTATTTCAAATTAAGGTTCTTGTTATTACGAGACAAATTATGTGTGCTTTTTTTGTTGTTAGGGGACCTTTTGTTATGTTAGCATATTTTGAGATTATGGCACAATTTTTTGCTCTAAGAAGTGTTTTATCTCTTCATTTTACAATTGGTAAATTTGTATCTTGCTTAAGAATAGATGGTTGAATCTCCTCGATCTCCATACCACATTGTTTCATCATCCACTCGCTATTTTCAGAAAGGACAACTGTCGAACGTCGTCTATCCCCCTCCAAATATCACTGATCAGCAATATTTTCATCCCCTAACTATTTCTCCACCACCTCCCCATCAAAGTTTGCTTCACAAACACTTTCTAAGAGCTCTAGAACAGTATTAGGACATCTCATCCAAATTTAGAGTTGAGAAACCTAAGAGCTTTGAAAATCATGCACTAGATTTATAAAGTATAACCTAAGGATGCATCATCCTATCAACTAAAAATATGATAAAAACTTGGAGTAATTAACAAAATAAATAAATAACAATTTGATTGAAATCATGTAGGCTATGATTCTCGACGACTATAGCATGACTATCATAAGGTTCAGATTTATATGCCTACATTCAATAATAAATATACTCTTATAAAATCAAATCGTATCAATAAGTGGTAGGAATTATTTGAACATTACATATATGCCTGATTATCAAAGAGATGAATATGTTAAATCAAAAGTAGTGAAATATGATCAATTGTTATAGCAAAGTGTTGCCTCTAAATCAACATGACTTAATATGGAACATAAAAATAAAACAACAATATTTATCATTCGTTTAGTAAGAGATTGAATTCATATGGGGTTGTAAGAAAAAAAATCAACTAAGTTAATTCGTTTGATTTAATGAATGCTAGAGAGATACAGGCTCTGTTTATCTCCCAAAATAATGCTTCATCTTACGTCCATATTTATTATGAGAATATTGTCTTCTTTTGGAGGAACATCTAATGATTTTGAAACCATTTTAACTTCTAGGATGCTAAGTGAGCAATATGTAAAAAAAAATTAAATTATTTCAAAATTCAGTGGCAAAGAAAACAAACTTACTAACTTGTTCCTGAATCATAAACTATACTTATAGTAAAACTAACACAATGAGATCCCAAAAAAAATATTAATAAATAAAGTGCTAGGAAAAAAATCACAATTTTTCATTCATTTTTGGAACCATCATAGCATGTAAGTGATATTAAGAGCGTTTAGCCACTTTATTAAATTGCATGAGTAGATTTTTATGAATACAGAGAAAGTTCGAGATTATTTTTGAAAGGCATTTCACCAAGAAATATATTTTAAGTGATACAAAGACTACTAAAGCTTACCATCATTATAAGAAATGTAGAAGTATACTGCTGTAGAGATCGATGGTTTCTATTACAACTAGAATGATGCAATAAATGTAATGCACATAAGAAAATTAAAATCCCTCGATCAAAAGCAACTAAATACACAAAAAAATATGCTTACTTTAGGTGAAAAAAAGAAAAAATCAAGAATTAAAACACTTAAGATAATGCAAGAAAAAAATCTGAAACATCAACAGAGAATTAAAATCATGCAAATTGGCGAGCAAATACAATTTATCCAGCACAAATAGATTATAGTTGTATCAAATTTAAACAAAATCAATAACTCAAAGAAGTCAATAACAATGTATTAAGAAAAATCATGTAAACTGAAGGTATCACCAAAGTAAAAAAGATTCAAATACTAGGGTACTACAAGAAGATAACTTTCCCAGAATTAAGTAGCCACACATGTATAACACTCAAAGGAATCACAAATCCAACCCATAAGTAAGATTGGAATTAACATGAAAACTTGTATTGAATAAAAAAATACCCACTTTTACATGCCCCAATTTTTTTTTTATTAGCATGACAATATCATAAAGTCATACAAAGCTTGTAATTGGATAGAGGTGATCATAAGTAGACTAGCCCAGACATCTTGCCCTAAATTTTGGTTATAGTATAGTCAGGTTCACATTGGGATCATGATACCTCTAATGAGAAGTCCACAAATTCCATATATCACAACTATTAGAAATTTTAGCCATCTTTCTCATGCGTGATTTCTTGTTTGTGAAATTCCGCTGCAAATCCTAAGAACTCCAATAGCAATGACTATAATCATAGGTCTCATATAAATTAGTCAAATAAACACCTTCTTCAATCGATAGCATGTCTAATAACTAAAGCCCAAAATAGTCATATTTTAAATAAAAGCCCAAGCAAAATCCACTATTGACCTAATAACAATTTACTAGACCCAACATAGTAACAAAACTAGTAGCTAAACCAAAAATAATACTTGAATAAATAAGGAATCAATCCAATCCAAAGACTATAGAATAAAAGAACTACGCTCAAATCAATTCTTCGAATAAGTTTCAACCGATTGTAAACATGCCAATCCCCATCATTTCGACAAGTGGATAGTGAGGAAAATAAAAACTCAGCTTTTGATGATTTAAGTAATAGGCTATGCTCAAAACAAAAATAAGATGCATAAATAGCTTAAGCCAGAGATAAGAGATCTTGAAAGTTTGATAAGTTAGATTCATTAGTATTTAAAATAAGAAAATCTTAGTTAAAGATAGATTCATCAAAGAAAATAAAAACACTACACGAGAAATAATTAAATGAGTCTTGAAAAGATATTATTTTAAAATAGCATATGAATAAAATAATGAGATAAATTTTAGATTAATGCAAAAAAAACATGAAGTTAAATCTAAAAAGTATGCATAAGGTTGAGTTATAAATCCAACGGCATACACATTGAGATTACATATTCATATAAAAAATTGAATTATTTGATTAACAAATCTTTCTAAAATATTTTTGAAGACTATAAAGAATCAAATAATGAGAGAAGAATATTGTTTCAAATGTTTAAGAACAAAGGGTAATGTATATAATTGCAGCAATTATAAAGAAATATTACTTATTAATCAAGAAAAAGAAATAAAATTTATCATAGAACAATCATTTTAATTTTAAAAATCAAATTGTTTTCATGCTAAAATGATACAGTGTGAAAGTAAATTTCTGTTTAGGAAATTAATGCAAAATATTGATAGCGAAAAAAATATTTTCATGTGATTTTTTATTGATCTTGGTTAGATATGAGATCAAGTACTAAGAAAATTGATATGGTTTGCATCGAATTCAAAATATCTGAGTCCAAGCAATGCTAATGTTTGGAATACATACGCTGGAGCGCGAACTCAAGTCAATAGCAATTGTGGAATGATCAAAAAGTTTTTAACTCTCATAGAATTATGAGAAAAAACAGCACTGGGTCTATATTTTTCATTGGTTATGAAGATATGTATAAAGGATATTCAACATGAGGTGCATTAGTCTAGATTTTGTGTATGGAATAAGTGTAGTTTGCAGCTTACCAATTGTAATAAATAAAAAGTTAAAACAATAGAGATTTCTCAGAAGATAGAAGGTTTAGGATTAGTAAAACAAAGACAAAGTAAATATTATATATTTCTAGTTGATATAATATTAAAAATTAATAGTTGATATCATAAAGATGTCTGATAGGTTTAAATATATCATATCTATTATGCAAAAGAGAATAATGTAGATGACAACTAACTTCTAAAGTTAATATTACAACATTAAAATAGGTAAGCATTTCAAGAATATTATATGATAAGAAAATACTATAAAAGATTGCAGGCAAATATAATAAAATTGCAGTTAAGCTAGCCATGCTGGATATGAATGATGGACATAAAAAAAGTCATTAATAACTAAGGGTCCGTTTGGGGCAGCGTTATTCCTGCGGAGCGTTTTGCAAACACTTTTTTCATCATTTGGAATCAGCGGCGCGGCGGCATCCTTTAAAAATTATGTAAAACGCGGCCGCGGATTCGACCTTGCAGCCTGCATTTCTTGGCGTGCATTTCGCCCCCCCCCCCCCCCCGGCGCGGGATCCCTCTCTCGCGATTCTTCTGCCCTAGATATCTCTCTCCCTCGGATTCGTGGCTCCGATGACTAGCGTTGTTTCCGGTTGCGAGTGTTGTTTCAATGACCCTTATGTACTTCTCCCTCTCCTCTCTTTTCTTCAGCTCGATTTGGTGATTTTGTGCACTCTGTGCTCTATGTGGCGGTTCTCTTTCATCGGTTGGTAGTTATTATGGTGAGCTTTCTATTCTCTCTTTCCCTCTCCCTTCTCTTCTTCAGCTCAGTTTGGTGGTTGTGCCCATTACGGGCTCTGTGTGGTATTCCCTCTTCTACCTCTCTTCTTTGTTCATCACCTCCCGCACATTTGCCTATTTGCTCAATTTGGTGGTTTTTGATTTGATATGCTCGATTGATGATTTTGATGCTTCATTTGGCATCCATGATGGATTTGGTTCATTCTTTTGAAGCTCTATGATTTGCGATTTCAGTTGGCAATGTTGTTTAGATTGATGTTTTGCGGTGAGCTTCGGATCTTTTGTGCTCGATTTGTTGTTAGCAATATTTCGAGTGTCCTATATGTGGTCAGTTTGGTTTTTGGATTTGATCTATTTGTTTTGGTTTTATTGGGATAATTACATGCTTAGCATCTGAAGCAGTGCTTCTCGATATCTTTGCTGTGAATGGTTTGTGCTTTGTGGTGAGCTATGTTTTTTTCATGAATTTTGATATTTAAGTGTGAATTTAAAAATTTGATGAGAATTAGTGATGGATTTGTTAATAGCAATATTTCGGGTGGTGTGTGTGTGTTAAATATAGGTTAAGATTTTAACATGAATTTGGATACTTCAATGGGAATTTGAAAAATGGATGAAAGTATATGTTGGATTTGTTAATAGCAATATTATGGCCGATGTTTATGATTTAAATATGGGTTGAGATTTTATCATTGAAGCTTTCATGGCAGTAAGAAATTGAAAAATGGTTGAAAGGGTAGTGCTGCATTTGTTAATAGTAATGTTGGTGTGTAGATGTGGTTAGTGTGGATGTTTTTGTGTGGATTTGTTGGTGTGTGGAGGTGGTACTGGCGGTATGGTGGATGTGTTGGTGTCTTGATGTGCCAGTGTGTGGAGATATTGGTGTGCAAGTGGTGGTGCCTGTGTGGCTTCTGACTCTGTCTTTGTGTTGTTGTGAAAAGGTGGAGGTGTCTGTGTGGAGGTTGTTGGAGTGTGGTTGTGGAGGAGGTGGTTAACGTGTGGATGTGTTTGTGTGTAGTTATTGGTGTATGGAGATGGTGTTGGTGGTGTGGTGGGTGTAAGAGTGTCTTAATGTGCCAATGTGTGGAGGTATTGGTGTGGAGGTGATGGTGTTTGGAGGATGTGTTGGCGTCTGTGTAGTTTTTGGTGGTGTTTGTGTTACAGTGAGGAGGTGTTGGTGTTTGTGTGTAGCTGTGAGGAGGTGGTGTATGTGTGGAGGTGTTGGTGTGTGGTTGTGGTGTCTGGAGAAGTTGTTGGTGTATATGTGATGTCTGTGTAATGTCTGGTAGTGTTTGTATGTTGATGTGAGGAGGTAATAGCATCTGTGCGGAGGTGTTGGTGTGTAGTTGTGGAGGTGGTAGTTAATGTGTGGTTGTGTTTGTGTGGAATTGTTGGTATGTGGAGGGGGTGTTGGTGGTGTGGCAAATGTGTTGGTGTCTTGATGTGCCGGTATGTGGAGATGTTGGTGTGTAAGTCGTGGTGATGATTGTGGCATTCTGATTTCTCTTTGATTTGCAATATTGTGACAATTCTATTTATTTTAAATTTTTTTTTATGCTAGTAATACAATGGTTAAGACAAAAGAAGTTAGTTCTTATGTAATGTGGGATAAAGAAATAATTAATATATTGCGACATTTGCCTCAAGGAGGTTGACCTGCGAATAGGCCGACAACCTATTTCAAAAATGAAAGTTATCAAAATATTATTAGAAAATTCAAGGAAAGTATATACAGAGAGTATGATGGGATATAGTTAAAAAACAAGTAGAATCGACTCAAGAATGATTGGAAAATCTAGAAGAAATTGAAGAGAGAATCAAAGGGCTTGGGGTGGGATCCCGTGACACGAGCAATTGATACTTCCAAAAAGCGGTAGACAGAGAGACTTGTAGTGAGCACTTTTTAAATATCCCCTATTTTGGTCATTTTTTACTTTTTTTTTTTTATTGAGCTACATATTATATGAATTTGTGGGTGGTGTTTGTTGCGGAAAAATTTAAATATAGTAGAATTGATCCTGAGTTTGAGGAGATGTTGAATCGTATGTTTGGGGGTGTCGTGACAACGGACAACGATGCATATGCCGCCACTGAGACAGAGTTTGGTGGCATCCTAAAAAAATTGGGAGCTGACCAAACAGGTGATTCCAGTGAAAGCCCCAACACATACCTCCAGGAACCTAACTCCACGAGGAGCTCTAAGCATCTGTTGGTTGAAAATAAAAAGAAAATTGAAGTTGCTTTCTTTACAAGTAAGATATCACAGTTTGTGATTTCATGCAGCAATGACTCCAGCACACCTTAAGCAACTTTTTTCATGCAGGTTGTGTAAATTCTAAATGCAACTCCAAAATTTTTTTATGACTTGTTATTGTATTTATTTTCGATGATGTTGCTTGAAGATTCGACTCAGAGAGTTTTACATCGTGAAGCTTGCTGACTGTAGGGTAGCTTACCTACGATATTTTTATGAGAAGGGACATTTGAGAGGCATTTTTTAATATATATTCACGTCAAAAATTCTATATATTTATATTTGCCATTGTGCTTTCAATGTTTAAAATGCTTTGTACATGTCACTTGAGAGTTTTTTAGTCATCGTTATGTTTTCTATTTATTTTGTAACTTTATTTGCTTATGTTGATTTTGTTTGTAATCTTATATGATTGTAGTTAATTTATTGATCCTTATGTTTTAGCGAGTTCAATATCGAAATATATAGATGCAACTAGAGAAAGACGTAGAATGAGAGTTGCAACTATCATATGCTCAATGTATGAATATTATAACTCGTACATAAAACGTTCCCCTTACATGACATCCTCATATGCTAGCGACAAATGGATTGGGAAATTGCTTGCGGGCCACCCAACGATATTTAGCAGTATCCGTTGTAGCTAGGATATCACAAGTCCTATTCTGATACGAGATACCACATATCTGGATTTCAGCGAGTCATCAATGTCACGAGGGGCAATAAAGAAATGTTTAATAAAATACATTCCTTATGCGGCGTCATTAAGAATACTTTTGGTGTTTCGAAGAAGAAATAGGTTATATTTCACGATATGTCATCTTACCTGTTTCCCAAACAGGTGCAGATTGTTGTTGTCATGATGACTCTTCACAATAATATTTGGGAGCATCATTCCAACAACGAAATCGACTTCCCTAGGGCGAGAAAATATCATGAGTATATCTCTACTGAGGCATATGAGTATCCTCTTGAGCAGTCTTTGCCACAGGCTGATAATGATGTTCCCGAGACCTGTACAAAAGGCGGAGAAGGTGCAAACGAGATGACAGAGATGAGGAAACAAATTACAGATGCGATAGTAAAAGGGTGACTTGAGTATTCATCATCTTATTAATTATAATGGTTGTTGAAGAGATTCACTATTTATTGTATTTGTATTTTATACAGTTCATGTTAATTTATGTTCATTGTGTATTTAATATTGATTGTTTGGAATTTTACGTTGTTTTTAAGTGTTTTTTTCCCTTTTGCATTTCTTTTATTTTTCTTTTGATGGATTTTGAAAGTTTATGATGAGTCTTTGGTCTTATGGGTTCTTCTGGATGGTTTGTTTGTCGCTATTGGTTAGTGTCACATATAAACTTCTAATTAAGTCAACCAAGTTCCTCTCTTTTTTTTTGTGTTACGGTTTTTTAGGTTCTCCTGAACGATCTTTTTTAGATGAAATGCATATGTGACACACACGAGCTTACTATTACGTGTATTAAAGACAACTAAGAACCTTTTTTTATAAGGTTTGTTGTCTTCATGTACTGACATATTCGTTGGTTGATATATTGAGTTCTCTGAGACATCACAGCTGCATAAAACTATAACTAATTACTTCTTTTATCAAATTTTACTTGTGTTATGTCTAATGGGATGTCTTTTAAAGCATTCAGGAAATATGAGCTCTAAAATTTTTAATATCAACTGAGGATTGCACTGCTATTGTGGACTTCAAAGTTTTCTGCTAACTTTACGTCAGTCACATAGCTACGAGAGACAATTTTACAGGTGCCCGCGAGGAATAACAAAAAATCGACTTTTTTTTGTAGGCAGATAATCTAGAAGATTCCATCACCGAGTGATCGGGCATGAAGAGTATTCTTGAATAATGGTTTAGCTCGTGACATACGTCGTCTGCATTTTAAAAATATTATTATCAGATTATTAAATATTATTTTAATAAACTTTTTCTTAATTTTAGTAATCATGATACTCACTGTTAAGTGAAATATGTAATTTTTTTTAATGTTCTGAATGAATTTTTGCTTTTAAAGGAAATATGTTGATATGACAGTTTTGTTCCAAACATCATTACTATACCGGGCTAGAATAATCATTTGTCCATAAACAGCTGTAGCACAATTGTTTTCAAACTACAAAAAACAAACAGGCAGCTAGCGTATCCGCAATAACTGCACAAAACGGACCCTAAATCATGTGTGGTAAATATGAAGATGTTAGAATAAATGTGAACAAAACTAAGAAGGTAAAATTAAAGAAAGATTATATTAAAGAAACAATTATAGTAGCATATTGAAGCTAATATGACATAAGTAGTTTAAACATGTACAACGAATGACTAAAAATACACACATTGGATGAGTGATAAAATTAGTCTTCAAGGAATGGAAAAGAATAGTAACCTGACGTAACATTGATAATGCTTGTTCAAAAGGATTGTAAAAAAAAATTTTAACACACATGCAATACTCAACAGGATTGAATAAAAAAATGATGACACATAACAAACCCTAAATAATCAAGTTGATGAGGGGCTTGAAACGTCAAACTTTTCTTTGAAATGTATATAGCTATGCCACCTTAAGAATTCATTATCAATTATAGAAATATGATGAGCTTATATGAGACAGATAAATTGTAATGAATATGCATGCTTATGCAGCATATAAGGTTATATAATAATTTATGAAGATACAAATTTATCCATCCATGCAGATATTGTAGTGCATCTATCCAAGAGAAAAACTTTATTTGGCGTAAAGTAAGCAAAATTATGTGTCACAATCCTGCATGTACATTTACATCATGCATACAAAAGAAATCATTTGTAAGAAAATAAGCATAAGTATAAGACAGGTTTTCCTATTAAAAATTTTATAATGCTTTAGTAGCTGTACCCCATGTTCTTCACAGTTAACTATACTATTTCAAAATAATGTAATGGCACACATCATATGGGAAACTGACATTTTCTATAAATTAAATCTACACATATCAATCTTTTACCTGTAAAACCACTAGCAAAATTGTTATAACCAATTTTTATGGTACCAAGATGAACATTAAAGAACTTGATATTGAGCTCTACAGCAATGAAACACTTGCACTCAAGTTCATACTACTAAGCATAGTATGAAAAAGTGCACAACATAGATAGTGCATTATGAAATAGTGCACTCTCACACAAGGTTGAAAAAATAAAAGCATCTATGATATATGTAAAAATATGCATGCTGCACTGTGTGGGTGTCAATCTACAATTGGGATGAACTTTAAGTACAAAATCAAGTTCTGATGAGGGGAAAAGAATAAAAGCCTTAATAAGGATGTTGGAAATTTATGAATTATATAGAGAGAAAGGCTTTTGTCTTTTTCTTTATTTTAGATTGAAGAAGGTGCAGATAAAACTTTGGCCTGCAGTGATATCAAATCTATATCTATAACATCCGTTGACCAAACAAATAGCCAGGGCATGGAGAATGGAAGAAAAAAAAACTTCTAAATAAAGCGATATTCAATCTTAAACTGCATGGTATTTCTCAAACATGCAACGACAGCAATACTAACAAAGGCGATTAAAACAAGAAATAGCAAACAGAAAAGGCAAAATTAAACTACAACCTTCTCTAAAAACAGTCCATCACAAATACCATCCCCTATACTCGTAAAACTAGAAGCATCCAGCAAAAGGAAGTACAATGGGTCACAAATTGACACTAGCATAATCAGCCCTGTCTCCAATAGCTGGGAGTACTTTCACAAGACCAATATTGCAAAGTAAACTTCATGTTTATTAAATTTAGAATAGTTAGACAGTCCACCAACCAGATTTTTTTCAGAGTAACCAATTTGCTTCCCTTTGTACCAAAGAGCATGTTCTATTCACTACTTGTAATGCTCTTAAAATGTTCACTAATTTCACATCCCATTTGCTCGCTACAACATATAATTATTACCTTTTTTCAGTTAAACATAAGTATAATCATCTCTAAATTAATTACTGCAGTAGAACATGGTATCCATATTGGCATTCAGATGCAATACCACAACGCTTCAAAATCCAAACAAACTGGAACAGAAATATTAAGGAGGGGAAAAGGCTCACTCAAAGGATTGACTTCTCCGCAGTATCCATGAATCCTTACAACGTCCTCAAATGCAAGAGCCGCATCCCTTGGTACCCCATACCAGGTCTTCCCAGCGCCCAAGTGCAAGTAATTCAAGCTATGTAGCTCATGATCCTCCACATGCCAGGCAAACCAACTGAACATCATGGCCACATAGAGCATAGGAGAGGTCACTCCAGGAATTTCTTCTTTCATGAACCTCAGAAGCGAGCCCTTAGCCCGTGACACCCCCCGCATATTCCAGGCAGTCTCCCCCACATTGCTTGCCGCCTCCTCCTCCCTCCACCTCTTGCCCGTGGGGCTGCCAATGAGCGGAAAGCCCGAGCCTGGTATGTCATTGGCGTACTCCACAGAGAAGGGCTTGTCGGCACAGGCTCTCCAGTAAAGGGTCTCTACTTCAAGAGCTGAGAGATACGAAGAAAACAATTTGCTACACTTTTTCTGCCTGTTCTTGAGCTTGATTTTCTTCTTCTTTCGGGAGGAAGAGCCAGACGAGGTGGCGGCAGCAGAAGCTGCAGTAGCAGAAGCAGGGGCTGACTTTGAGAGGTAGGAGAGTTCGAAGAGCTTGGCCTTGGCCTCAAATTGGGAGAGAGTGTAGCAGTCACCGCTCTGCCAAACGGGCTTCTGGACAGGGCGAGGACGGCGGGGGCAGAAACCGATCTGCTGCTGGCGGGTGGAGAAAGTCGGGGAACGCTTGGAGTTGGAGTTGGAACTAGGGTTTGAGCTAGGACTAGAGTTAGGGTTTTGTGGGCGAGCAGCAAAAGATTTGTTAAGGTTGGCAAAGACGGTCTTCCTTGGAGCGGCGGGAAGCGGGGGAACGATCTTGCAGATGCCGTAGGCAGAGGCCTCCTTCTCGATCTTGAGGATGTAAGCGATTGGGTCCTGGAACTCCGAGAGTGTGGGGTGGTACTCGGGCGCCACCGGAAGGGACTTCAGCCATGGGAGGATCTCAACCGGCGGCGGCTCAACCCCCATTAACGACAAGCAGAAAAGTGAGGAGAAATCAAGCTCTGCTTCTCAGCTGCCGTCGATTCCCATTTGACAAGAACGGAGAGAAACAGAAAGAGGCAGGAGTGGCGTTAGAGCTGAGAATGGTGTGCTGAGGGAGTAAATGTGACTGGTGTTCCGCGGTTCGGCCGGGGGTATAAGGAGGCGCATCCGCATATCGAAACTCTAACTTTTGCGCTCCCAGTGTTTACACACACCACTCTCTCTGTCTCTGTCTCTGTCTCTCTCTGTTCTTTTTCTTCTTCTTTTTTTTATCCTATTTGTTTCGGCTTCGGGGGGGTTTTGAATGAGACAGGTATTGCGCATAAAAATGAAAGGACGGCCATGTTTCTATTGGTGTGAGGGTTACATCAAAATATTCAATGTGTTCATAACTTAGGGCTCATTTGAGGGCACGTCCATCGTTATGAGAACAACGCGGAGGAATGGGAGTTCATTCCTTTGCCATTGGATGGCATCCCTCCCTTAGCTTTACATTCAACAAAAAGCCTTCACTGATGAAAATTCGAACGCGAAGCCTATGAAGCAGTCGCACCGACGTGCCAGTACGCAAGTGAAAAGTCCAACACATTATTGATTAACTGTCGCTCTAGGTTTGAAATCAAGTTTTGGGAGAAGAAAGGAAGAGAGATTTCTTACATTGTTCTTTGATCTCTGAGATGTACAATAAGTTCATTGCCTACTTGATTGAGGAGTGAGATGCAGGAGACTGGTTTGTTTTTGTCTTTCTCGATCTCTTGGGGACAAAAGGGGTGAATGAGGAGAAAAACCCTAACATGAGATGAGGGGAAGTTTGAGGACTGGGTTTAGGGCTTGAGAGATTTCATTGAGGAGTTAGTGAGAGAGATTGAGAGAGATGAATGGAGTAGCGAGGAGAGGCAATGGGGTAAAAATGTATTTTAGTTTTTATGAGTCTGTGACCATCCAAACTTTAATTTTTTATTATAAATTAAGGGTCTGTTTGGTGGGGGGAGGGGGGAGCCTTTCTCTCGTGCCATGATTTCAAATCGCAATTCTGCAACGTTTATGGGGTGTTAAGGAGGTGGTGCGTCGCATTTTTTATAAAATGCAGGTCGCAGATTCGACCTCGTTGTATGCGTTTCTTTGTGTTGTTTTTACTGATTCGCCTATCAATCTGCCGCGACTTAGCATTTTCTGCCCTAACCATCTCGCGAAGTTCTTGAATTTTCTTCATGTTTTTGGCCCTAACCGTCTCGCATTTGCGTGTCTTCTTTAACTTCAGTTCGAACGTTCGCTTCTTTCTTCGATATCCCCTATCCCTTGTCTTTTCTTGGTGTATTTGCTCTATTAGTTGTATTGGCTTAGAGAGTTACTTCGTGAATCTGTTTGATGTGTTACTTATGTTTTCTGTGTAACGCCTAATTTTTGAGATTATTTGGTTTCAGATTTCCGCTCAAACCCCCTTGATGACTGCTGACACTTTGATGTTTTATATTTATGTTGGTATTTTGGGATGGTTTTAAGTGAGAATTTGAAAAGCTGAGGAGACGTGTTTGAGGTTGGTTTCGGTTGCTTATTCAATTTTCTGCATCTGAGAATGGTTTTGTTATTGATATGGTGGAGTGTTGGATTTGTTTTTGGGGTGTTGTTTTTGTGGTGGGTTTACATCTATGAATGGAGTTATGGTGGGGTTTGCAGCAGCGAAGTGCAGGTTTTGGATTTGTTTTTGAGCGGGCATTGGATTTTTTTTGGTGTCTCATGGTGTTGTGGTTTGGTGGTTTATTGTGGTCCGTATGTATTTGCCCAAATCGGTTTTTTTATTTGCAGAATTTGCCTTCTTCACATCATGAAAACAGAGGAAAAGTTGAAAATATTATTAAAATTAATGAAAGTGGCCTGGGGAAGCAATAAGCTAGTATATTTATCACATTCTTAGAGTAGCTAAAATTATAGATTGTTTGAACGAGTGTATTGCACGATTTCAAACGACAATTTTGTAGCGTTAGGGGGGTGTTAAAGGGGTGGCGCGTCGCATTTTTTATAAACTGCAGGTGGTGGTTCAAGCTTGTGGGCAGCATTTCTTTGTGTTATTTTTACTGCCTTGCCCCTGCTTTGCCCATCGATCTGCCCCGACTTCACGTCTTCTGCTCTAACCATCTCGCGAAGCTCTCGTATTTTCTTCATGTTTTTGGCCTTAACCGTCTCTCATTTGAGTGTCTTCTTGAACTTCATTCCGGGCGTCTATTTCTTCCTCCGATATCCCCTATCCCTTATATTTTCTTGTGGATTTGTTTTGTTAGCCATATTGTCTTAGATAGAGAGTTTCTTCGTGAATTTGTTTGATTTGTTACTTGTGTTTTTTGTGCAGCGCCCAATTTTTTAGATTATTTGGTTTCTGATTTCCGCTCAAACCCGCTTGATGACTGTTGATGCTTCAATTTTTTATATTTATGTTAGTATTTTGTGATGGTTTTCAGTGAGAATTTGATATTTGAGTGAGAATTTGAAAAGCAGAGGAGACAAGTTTGGGGTCGGTTTCGGCTGCTTATTCAATTATCTGCATAGGAGAATGGTTTTGTTATTGTTATGGTGGAGTGTTGGATTTGCTGTTGAGGTGTTGTTTTTGTGCTGGGTTTACATCTATAAATGTAGTTGTGGTGGCGTTTGCATTTGTGGTGGATGTGCAGGTTTTGGATTTGTTTTTGAGTAGGTGTTGGATTTGTTTTGGTGTCTCATGGTGTTGTGATGTGGTGGTTTTTGTGGTCCGTATGTATTTGCCCAAATCAGTTTTTTAATTGCAGAATCTGCTTTCTTAACATCATGAAAATAGAGGAAGTGGAAGATATTATTAAAATTAATAAAGAGGCCATGGGGAAGCAATAAGCAAGCATATTTGTCACATTCTTAGAGTAGCTAAAATTACAGATTGTTTGAACGAGTGTATTGCACGATGTCAAACCACAATTCTGCAGTGTTTGGGGGGTGTTAAGGGGGTGGCATGTGCATTTTTTATAAGAATTTCGTTTGCATCTATGAATGGAGTTATGGTGGTGTTTGCATTTGTGGTGGGGTTTGCAGCAGCGAAGTACGGGTTTTGGATTTGTTTTTTAGCAGGTGTTGGATTTGTTTTGGTGTCTCATGGTGTTGTGGTGTGGTGGCTTGTTGTGGTCCGTATGTATTTGCCCAAATCAGTTTTTTTAATTGCAGAATTTGCCTTCTTCACATCATGAAAATAGAGGAAAAGTTGAAAATATTATTAAAATTAATGAAAGAGGCATGGGGAAGCAATAAGCTAGTATATTTATCACATTCTTAGAGTAGCTAAAATTACAGATTGTTTGAACGAGTGTATTGCACGATTTCAAACGACAATTCTGTAGCGTTTGGGGGTGTTAAAGGGGTGGCACGTCGCATTTTTTATAAACTGCATGTCGTGGTTCGAGCTTGTGGTCAGCATTTCTTTGTGTTATTTTTACTGCATTGCCCCTGCTTTGCCCATCGATCTGCCCCGACTTTACGTCTTCTGCTCTAACCATCTCGCGAAGCTCTCGCATTTTCTTCATGTTTTTGGCCTTAACCGTCTCGCATTTGAGTGTCTTCTTTAACTTCATTTCGGACGTCTGCTTCTTCCTCCGATATCCCCTATCCCTTAACTTTTCTTGTGGATTTGTTTTGTTAGCCATATTGTCTTAGATAGAGAGTTTCTTCGTGAATTTGTTTGATGTGTTACTTGTGTTTTTTGTGTAGCGACCAATTTTTGAGATTATTTGGTTTCTGATTTCCACTCAAACCAGCTTGATGACTGTTGATGCTTCAATTTTTTATATTTATGTTAGTATTTTGTGATGGTTTTCAGTGAGAATTTGAAAAGCAGAGGAGACCGGTTTGGGGTCAGTTTCGGCTGCTTATTTGATTATTTGCATATGAGAATGGTTTTGTTATTGCTATGGTGGAGTGTTGGATTTGTTGTTGAGGTGTTGTTTTTGTGGTGGGTTTACATCTATGAATGAAGTTATGGTAGCGTTTGCATTTGTGGTGGAAGTGCAGGTTTTGGATTTGTTTTTGAGTAGGTGTTGGATTTGTTTTGGTGTCTCATGGTGTTGTGATGTGGTGGTTTGTTGTGGTCCGTATGTATTTGCCCAAATCAGTTTTTTAATTGCAGAATTTTCTTTCTTCACATCATGAAAATAGAGGAAATGTTGAAAAAATTATTAAAATTAATAAAAGCGGCCATGGGGAAGCAATAAGCAAGCATATTTGTCACATTCTTAGAGTAGCTAAAATTACAGATTGTTTGAACGAGTGTATTGCAATATTTCAAACCGCAATTCTGCAGTGTTTGTGGGGGTGGCACGCGCATTTTTTACAAGAATTTCCTTTGCATCTATGAATTGAGTTATGGTGGCGTTTGCATCTGTGGTGGGGTTTGCAGCAGCGAAGTGCGGGTGGATTTGTTTTTGAGCAGGTGTTGGATTTGTTTTGGTGTCTCATGGTGTTGTGGTGTGGTGGTTTGTTGTGGTCCGTATGTATTTGCCCAAATCAGTTTTTTTAATTGTCGAATTTGCCTTCTTCACATCATGAAAATAGAGGAAAAGTTGAAAATATTATTAAAATTAATAAAAGAGGCCATGGGGAAGCAATAACCAAGTATATTTGTCACATTCTTAGAGTAGCTAAAATTATAGATTGTTTGAATGAGCGTATTGAACGATTTCAAACCACAATTCTGCAGTGTTTGGGGGGTGTTAAGGGGTTGCGTGTCGCATTTATTATTTTTACTCTGATTATAATGCAGTTTTAATAATTCCGTCCACCATCGCTCATGAGCTCATCTTCATTGCACTGAGTATTAGATTTACTGGATTTGATAAATTCTATTTAATATAAAATGCAAGTCAAACTAAATATAATTGATTTAAAATTATTTATTAAGTTTATTTGAAATAAGTTATCATCGTGTTGAATTTTTAGATTAAGACATTTGTAATTCTTGTGATTATTAAATGAAATTTAAAGTTTGATTGAAATTATCAGCCCTAAGAACTTGAGCATTGTTAATCCATGATGCAATTCAAATTGCATACAATGAAGAAATTTAGATTCAGATTTGAATTTAGATTTTGACATAAGTTGTTCGGGAATGATTTCCATTTAATTCATGCAAATGTGCATCACAACTCATTTGGATCAAGTTAACTAAATTTAGCATTTATTTCAAGTTGGATCCAAGTTCGCTTAGACAAACTATCGAAGATCAATGATTGATGTCAAATAAGACACCAAATGAGGAGGATTTAAGGATTATCTAACTCGACATATTGTCCTTAAGAAATGTTTCAAATCAACTGCATCATATGATACCCAAATGGTGATCTTTCACATGCATTCCAACTAAAAAAATTATATAAAAATAAGACGGTGCAAACAATATTATTTGTTAATGGACCCATTGCATATTTTGCTAAATCTCATAGGGTTATTATTTTTCATTTAATCTCATAGGTGGTTAATCATTATAGAATTCATCCATTACAAAAATGCTTAATTGTAACATTAAAACATGTGTGGTATATTATTATCTAGCCCTTTGCTCATACAACCCAACATTATTTCTTTCGATTTTGATTTGATTTTTTTACTAATATACCCTCCTTAATCTATAAGTTGACTATACTCAAAATCTTCTTCGAGTCATTGCCTATTTTGGTCTTAACCTTAATAATTATGGCATGCATTCATTGAACTACTCGCTTTAAATTGAGAAGTTATAAGTTGATTAGCTTTTGGTTATTCCATTTTTGAACAATGCTTCATAATAAAAGAGATCAAATTTTAATGCTATCTAAAATTCCTCATACCATGTTATGCAAGTAGTGTTCACATCTTGTACAATGATAAATCTCATTATGATAACTTTGTTTTTATGTAACTTCCTTGTAAATCACTTATCATGACATTTTTATTTATCAGCAAGCTTAATTGTGAAGTTCCTAAGATAAATGCATATATTACACCAAAAATATATCTTCCATATTATGGCCTAGTTCTTTACTTGTATAATAAATATTATTTCCTCCATTCTTTTATATGGGCTTTGGTCATTATTATACACTTTTATTCTAAGAGAAGAGTAGCTCCTGATTTTAGTTTTAGCCTAAACGTTCACTACCCATCCTAACTAGGTTGCCCTCTTCTAAATTGAGGTGTCATAATATCCTTTGATTGAGAGTCTTGACAAACACTTTTAAATTGAAGATCTCAAGAAATAAATATCAGTCACATAAGATTAAGTTTCTATCATACTTTTGATACTCACAAATATAATGAGTCTAGACTAATAATTTTGTGTAATTTTGTAAAGGTGGTAATCTTTTTAGTAAGAGTTATACGAAAATAGTTTTTAAATCACAATAAAATTGCCTATGATTCAAATTTGAATATTATGGTCTAACCAACTTGAGTGCCCTAAATTAGTCATGGTATTAAACATACCAATTAAGGTTAAAATAACATGCATGTGCACATACAATATTGAATTCAAATTATATTGTACTATATAATTATGATTAGTATGTTTAAATATATTCATGATTTGTATTAATATTGATGAAACATAATTTTGAAGGGTGATAGATTATTAAAGCTATTATTAGACAAACTAACAATGAGTTTGAAATTTAATATAATTTCATTAATATTTAGAAAGGAAGACAAAGAAAATAAAAAAATAAGAAGAAATTCTATACCAAGCCATTTTTAATTCTCAAAATTTTATTAATCCAACTTTAAATATAGCTTAGACATATTATTGTTATGTTCTGAAATGGTTTCTTTGATTTTAATTTGTTCTTATTATCTATAGGACAATTCCTAATGACTTTATATCGGGAGTGGTCAGTTTTATCCCTTGGAATTGAAATGTTGCTACCTAGAATTTTATGTTAGGAGCAGTAGGTTTCCCTTTAAGCATAGTTGAATATGTTATCAATCAAAGAGCATTTGTTGAGAGACTTTTATAGAATTGACTTTGAATGAGAATTAGTGAAAGTATCAAGTAATTGTGATTTAAATGGTGGGTGAGCTATCCATGTTTACAAATAAGAATAATAATAGTAAAAAGATGCAAATACATATTGCATGAAGCTCACCAAATAGCGTTAATAAATGAATGTTATTAATGTTGAACTCATTTTTGAATGGGATCCTTCCTACCCACTCTCTCTAGAGCTTAGGGTCTAACCTTAGGGTTTTCTAGTAGCTCTCCTAGAAGACTAGTGGTGGAACCAAAACAAAAAAAATAGAATTTTAAACATTCTCTTAACTCCTTAGGGTTTCATGTGCTTGACTTCAGATCCTTAACTTTTGGTTGAGCTGATTAACACCAAGTCATTGAAACATAAAATGGGTAATCATAGGTTGGAAATGTTATAAGAAACCCTTTGACTCTAAAGACTTAAGCATCCTAGACACTTTGCATTAAATAAAAAAAGAGAATCAATATTTAATTAATCCAAATTTATTAAAAGTAAGTCAACCAAATTAGAAATAACACCATTAATATTTTCATATGTGCAAAATTAATAGTTAATGATCAAAATTTAATCCCCCACCACTCATTAGCATTATGAAAATTAGAACTAACCAAAATTAAAATTAATAAACCAAATCAAAATCAAATTTAATCTAAAAATAACCAACTTAAGAAAAAAATTCCTAAGGACCATGCAAAATTATTGGCCCACCAAATCTTCACCAAAAGTCCAAGTCCCAAGTTAACCATAAAACCCATGAGGTACAAATCGAAACATAAACCCATATGACCCAAAATCAAGCCAATGGCACCATGACCCACTAAATGACACGCCAAGCTAAACCAAAGAGATCAAAGTGTCATGATAAATCAAACCCAAAGCTAAATTCAAATGCATAAGATAAAAATTCAATCATCACCCTAAAATTACCTCTTCCACATGTTAGCTGAAACTACCCTAACTCAAGTCAAATCTGTGTCAACTCAAGCCACTTGACCACCAAGCTAGGATCCTCCCCAATTGAACTCCAAGCTCCCTCCATGTCACTCCAATGGCCATTGGAGACCCCTTACCTAAAAATTAAAATGAGGGCAACTATGATTCCTCTACCCAATGCTTTACCCAAGAAATCTCAAAACCGCTTGACTCCCCACAACCTCCATATGACAATAAATGGCTCAAACCCAAGAGCTCTCCCAATGACCGACATCTCATGCTCTCTTAATAAAACTTCAAATTTCTTGCTCCCAAACACTCCCTAGACATCAATAACACTTTCTCTTCCTTCCCAGACCATTTCTGACTTCCAATTTCTCAAAAACATCATAGGAACTCGGACAACCAAAACTTACAGCTGATCATTCCATTAGCTTCCCCAAGCTCCACACACAACTTTCTCATCAAAATCTCTAGTTCCCACAGCCTCTAACCCATCACTATACCAAACCGTGGGAAACTTTGGTTGTACTAATACATAGAGGTGATTTTAAATCAAATTGGAGCAAGGAAGAATTGTATGATCTGAAGGCAACTGTTTCCAACCAAACCAATTAAAGCCTAACCTCTTTGGGAAAATGTAATGGTTGAAAAATCAGAGGGGACCATATAGTATTTTGCGAAAAAAATTTTCAATTCAATGCATGCTAGATGTTTGGAAGTGTTTGTTAGGAAAGTAAATATTTAGGATCAATTAGATTCAAATTTGGTGTAGTGGATTAGCTAAATCAAGCTTAGGATCATGAACGGTTTTGATTGAACATTCTGGTAAGGTGATGAACCAATGTCTTCCAATCCTGTATATTTGGAATGAAAAAATGTGATTAGATTGAACAACAGAGCATGATATTGGTGGTGTGTGGATCAGATCAAACATGACAGCTAGCACTCCAAAACTTACCGGGATGTAATTCAATGGTACAATGCAAGTTCACATGTCAAGTATTAATGTGATTCAAGAGTATTGCATATCGATCCCACAGGGAAAGTGCAAAATTTGCTTCCGTAGAAAAATCTCCATTAAACTAATTTTGTTAACCTAGCTTGGCGTTTGTCAAATGGGGGTTTTTAAGTTCTATGGTCCAAGAAGAATAGAATACTCAACAATAAAAGAAAGCAGAAAATAAGAGGATAAATTCGTGAGTTTTTCAAGATAGACGAGGTTTGTGCCTTTATGATTCGGGGATCGTGACGATCGTAATTTTTACCAAATATATTCTTACTGGATTTTTGTCAATAAAAAATATATTATTTGTTATGCATATGTTTAAGTCAAAAGAAACATAGAATCTATGAATTTTGTGCTTCCTCAATCCCCATAATGTTTAACATTACTTTTATGATCTTCTGAAATGATTATTCCACTGGAATATGTCTATCCTCTTAGAATTTTATGGTTAACCCTTTGTTTCCATTATGCAACGACTAGAGGTCGCATTTTAACAAAACATTTTTGACATCCTAGTTGGATAAACTAGGAGTAAATGAGGATCGTAGGCTAACCAACAATATAGGCCATGAAGAACTCACATAAAATTATTAATGAAAAAATATTATAGAAAAACAAATGTAAATCCACTACTCTCAACATCATAAAGACATCAAGAAAAGCTTAGCCATTCATTATTGAGAAAATCATAACGAAAAATACCATGTAAGAATCCATTACAAGCAACATAGATATGTAAAACTTACAAGAAATTATTCTGTTATACAAAGTCACCACCTTCGGACTGTCGTACTGTCGTTGCCGCCGTACAAGAAATTATTCTTCTTCAAGTTTCTTGATGTCGGACTGTCGTTGCCGCCGTCGCAGCTAATTCTACATGATTTTCATCTCCACAACATTGGTTTATGAATATAATTGTCAAAAAGGAGTCGTCACTCTATTTATTTATTTTACTGTCCTATTCTCCAAATAACTTATTCTCTCATATCACACAGATGACCTTAAGATATTAAGAAACTTGAAGAAGAAGGGAAAGGGAAAATGAAAATAGAAAATAAAAGAAAATTTCATAAGGATTTAATTGTGGTAGAAAATTCGGAAGTGTCTCTTGGTATTTTATTTTATGTCAGTAGATTTGTAAGTCAATTTTAGAAGTGAATTTTAATCATTAGTTTTAAATTCATTTTAAGATTGAAGTTAAAGGAATTGGTTAAATCTGATGTCAATTAACCTTAAGGTTTAAGTTTGATACGGTTAAGTCTAATGTAATTTAGACTTAAATTTTAGGTTCAAAGTGGGTAGAACCTAGGTTATGAAATGATATAGATTCAAATTAGGTAGAACCTAAGATATAGAGTTATTTTGGTTCAATTTAGGTGGAATCTAAAGTACAAAATGATTTAAGCTCAATTTAGGTAGAACCTAAAGTGTAGGTAACTTAGGTTCAATTTAAGCAGAACCTAAAGTTTAAGGTCACTTAGGTTTAATTTAAGTAAAACCTAAGGTGATTTGATTAAGTCAAATGTAGGTTAGACTTAAAGTTTAGGTCCGATGTTGGTTGAACCTAAAAAAGTTTGGGTAAGTGATCCACCTTAAACTTACTTATTTTTAGTATAGATTTCATATTCATTTGATGCACATTTTTTATAATATTTCACTTTAAAGGAAGTTATTTTTCATGTTTTTGGTTTCAGATACAAGAATTGGATTTTTAGCAAAAAAGAAGCAAAAATAATGCCATTTGGAGCCAAATCGAGCAAGAAAAAAAATTCTGATCCGACGCATTTTGATTTGACTTTCTATGCTTAATTTACTCAATATTTATCACATGTTTTTGAAAAAAAATTATACTTTAAAGGAAGGTTATTTTCATTTTTGTCTTGTAAGTATAACACTAGGAGAAAATCGGAGCTAAAACGGGGTGATAGGAGCCAAAATAGAGCAAAATAGGTGTGCTTCCCGCAGGGTGGTGCTATAGCACCCAAACTGGCACCATAGCACCAGTCATGGCTAGAAGCAGGTTCTATAGTGTTGATTCTAGCATTATGGTGCTCGAGACGGTTTTTAGATGGCTTTTTGGCTATTTTGGGCCATTCTGAGATATTTTAAAAGCTTCTGGGTGGTAAAGCATGCCCTAAGATGATATTAAATGAATCTAGACACAAGTAAATGAAGAGATGTGTCTCTTGGAGTGAAAATATTTGACTTTTGGATGAAGAGATGCGTCTCTTGAAGAAATGAGGGGTTTTTTTGTGTCTCTTTAAATAGAGGGGATTGACGCCTCTCATGATAAGAAATTAAAGAAGTTTTAGGAGGAGTTTTTAGAAGGATTTTAGAGAGAGTTTGGTGTGAGCATGAAGATGTAGATTTTCACTTTATCTAGAGAGATTGGTGAGAAAATTTGAGAGATATGTGTAAGGAATGTACGGTCGGCACATGGATCCGCATGAGACTGTGATAGAGAGATTTTTCATCTTTTTTCAGATGAAAAAAGTTAAGTATTGTGCTCTTAATTTTATTATAATTGTTGTAAACACTATCTAGTGAATTTTCTTTGATTTAAATGAAGTTTTCTGTTATGTTTTATCCATGCTTCATAAGTAGTTTTCCTTACTATTTTCTTTTAATATGAAGTAGTGGCGCATGTAGGAAAATTTGTTTCATGATAGAACTATTTTTATTTTTCATGTGATGAGTAATATATCCTTTACTTCATTAACATAACATAAGTGACAATAAGTTATGTTAAAATTTGTTGCGTGTGAAACTAAGACTCGGGAGAGCAGTGATCTTGCAACTTGAGTGCACTTATTCAAACAACTTTTAATAAAATATAATTTAATGATCTATATCTATTAGATGCTTCTAGGTGATAGATAGTTGCATAAAACTAATAGAATACTAAGCTTGTTTATACACTCGAAAGATGGTAGGTAGACATATGTTCCTTGTTGGCACATAATTTTTTACTTAATTCTATCAATCTTTTTACTGGTTATGTTATTATCTTCATTTTACTTTTCCTCTGCATTAAAATAAATGCATGTTTAGGACTTTATATTTGCTTAGATATTCTCTTTTTTAATTAATGTGATGGTATTTTCACCAGCTTTTAATTGACTTTGAAAATCGATCACTTGTAAGGTTAAAATCCATCATGAAACATAATGATCCGAGAGGGCTATGATTTCACCCAACTAATGAGTAACATATTTCATTTTGGGCAAAGCCATTGTGATCACCTGAGAGGAGTGCAAATAGATAGGGAGATAAGTTTTGATGGGCGTAAAATTGATGTTTCTAGAGTGACGGACTAGATTGTTTTATCAATTCAGTCTAGCGTTTTGATCATAAGGGTTCCTAGTAGGTCCTATAGAGAGGGCACAATGGGTAATCTAAAAGTTTGAGGCCATAATTTATTCAGCATTACTACACAAGCTGGTGAAAAACTCTAGATTAGCTAATATTCTTTGCTAGCACTGTGAGGGGTAAGGAATATGTATGCTCCTATTTGTCACTGACATATTATAGTTTAAGCATTTCATTCCTACACATTATATAGGACAATGCACAAGAAGGGTAGTTTTTAACATTTCAAAATTCTCCAATCCAATTTATCTAAAAAAGTTATCATTATATCCAAAAAAATTATCTTTAGATTTAATATTTTAATTTAAGAAAAGTTATTAGAAAAATCACTTTAATCGGCATTCCAAACAAAGTGCTCGTATTACTAGAATTAGGCTAAGGTATTTCTTACCACGCTTCTCTGTGGGATCGATAGTGGGGTTTTAAAAGAAAACCCTATATTACTTGAAACGATACGTATGCTTGTGTAGTACTCCTAGTGTGCAGGTTGTTTTTTAAATTTTATAACATTTAAATTTTGCACACTAGCCGCTAAATATAAATTGGGTCATGTCTTTTGCCATCTTTTGGGAGCTAAATTACTACGTAACTGCGGGTCAGGCCAAGTTTTTGGCATCGTTGTCGGGGCAACAATGGTAAGAAATTTAGAAGATGTTATGTTGAACCTGTAAGACTTAAATTTGGAAATTATAATAATATTTTATGGTGTTTTTAATTATTGTGTGTTTATTTTATAAGTAAATCCATAAATACTAAAAATATTTTTTGATATCCGACCTATTAGTTAAGTCTTTAAATTTGTATACGTAGTTCAGAAGCTACAAAGCTTGAGTTTTATGACTCAAATTTGGAGAGAACTTTTAGGAGGATTATGAACCAGAAAAGATTCCATGAATTTATGGTTTAAATGGATGAATATTCATATTTGAATTATGATCAAGAAAGGACCCCCAATTATTGAGGAAATTTTATTTGGACAATCGATTAAAACTAGTCATGAGATACATAATTCTTATTCCAATTATTACAACCTAGTTGGAAAGTCATTTGAATTTTAACTAGAATTATAATTTTGGAGGAGAAAACCAATTATGGGAAGATAATTAATTTAATCAGACATGTAGTTGGAATAATCATGACTATTCAAAGATGATATTAATATGAAAATTGAGAAAATCTTTAGAAGAATATTGGATCTAGAAAGAAATTTGAGGAAAAATGATATAAATCAATTTGAAAAGGAAGAGCTGAAAGAAAAATTAAAATTCAATGATTTTATTAATTTTATTATTAAAAATAAATTATTTTTTATGTTCTAGCCTAGATAAATGACCAGCTATTTGATTATCTGATCTCTCTTTATCCACTACCACAAAATCAAATTCTTACATCAGAAGGATCGATCAAATTAATCTTGATTTTGTATTCTTCTTTTGCATCAAATATCTTATAGCAAAGTGATCCGTATACACAATACATTTAGCTCCAATGAGATATGATCTGAACTTATCAAAAACATAAACATTTGCTAATAACTTTTTCTCAGTAGTGGTATAATTAATTTAAGCTTAATTTAGAGTTTTACTTGCATAATATATAACTTTAAAAATTTTGTCATATCTTTTATCTAATACAGCTCCAATTGCATAATCACTAGCCTCACACTTTAACCCAAATGGTTTCTCCCAATCAGATGAAACTATTACAGGAGCAGTAATTACTTTTTCTTTTAATAATTCAAAGTCATTAATGCATTCTTTGTTGAAATCAAATTTTGTGTTTTTTGTAAAAGTTGGCATAGTGGCTTAGCAATTTTTGAAAATTTTTTAATGTATTGCATGTAGAAACCATAATGTCCTAAAAAACTTCTAACCCCTCTCACTATAGTAGGAGGAGGTAGTTTATTTATAACTTGAGTTTTCGCCGAATCTACTTCCATACCGTTTTCAGAAATTTTATGTCCGAATACAATTCTTCCTACAACTATAAATTGACATTTCTCCCTATTTAATACTAAATTTGTCTTTTTGGATTGTTCTAATTTTTTTTTCTAAATGATATAAACTTGATTCAAGCGAAGATCCAAACACTAAAAATTCATCCATAAAAACTTATATTCCTTTTTTCAATTAAATCGCAGAATATAAACATCATACATCTTTAAAATTTTACAGGTGCATTACATAAATCAAATGACATTTATCTAAAAGCAAAATTACCATAGGGACTAGTAAATGTTGTCTTTTCTTGATCTTTAGGAGCAATGATAATTCAATGATAACCAATATATCCATCCAAAAAAGTAAAAATATTTGTGCCCAGCTAATCTATCCAACATTTGGTCCAGAAAAGGCAAAGAAAAATATTCTTTCATAGTGGTATAATTTAATTTTCTATTGTCAATACAGATTCACAAACCAGTCACTTGTTATGTTGGTACTAATTCTTCTTTCTCATTAACAATAACTGTCACACCCCCTTTCTTTGGAATGCAGTGAATTAGACTTACCCAAGCACTATCCGAGATATGATATATAATTATGACATCTAACTATTTTAAAATTTCTTTCTTACCTACTTCTTTCATTATAGGGTTTAATTTCTTTTGAGGACCAGCTTTAGGCTCATGATGTTCTTCTAATAAAATTTTATGGATATAAATCGAAGAACTGATTCCTTTGATATTAGCTAATTTCCATCCAAATGCTTTCTTATATTTTCTTAAAATCACTAATAATTTTTGTTCTTGTAGTTCAGTTAACTCTGAGGATACTATAACAGATAATGTATATAAATCTCCTAAAAAGTCATATTTTAAATGTAGAGGGAGTATTTTCATTTCTAGTTTAGGAGATCTTTCAATTGAAGGAATAAGATTTTTATTATTTTTCATTGTGTTTAATGATGCGGGTGGATTTAGTGAGTTAATTTTGCAAATATCTTTCAATATTACAAAATACACATGACATATACAATAGTAAATATATAAATTGTTCCCAACAAAAATAACTTTAATGAAAATAGTTTTATCATTTTAAAATCTTAAAACTGCCAAATTCTCTAAAATTAATGCAAGTATATTTATCGCTCAAGTAATAAAAAGCACTAATGGAGTCATAGATATTGATCCCACAGAGAAGTTGGAATTGCCTATTAGTAAATTCTTAAGATTATAATGTAAACTACAATTTTAAACTACAAAAGTGAAGTGCTAAATTTAAATATAAGGTAATAGAGTGGATGTTAAATAAAATGCAGTAAAAATACAAAGTTAATTGAACTAATTGCTAAACTTTCAAGAGTAAAATTACGAAAAATAAACAAAATTTTTGTGATGAAGAGATCAAATTTAAAAAAACATCATTCCCCTTTATAATGAGTATATGGATTCAGAAGAAATTAAAATCATTTGAATATATATATATATATATAGTTTTGTGCCAAATAGGAGAATCACATTAGATTTCATGGGAGAG
>JXCR01147178.1:9731-60501 GCA_002079205.1 Phalaenopsis hybrid cultivar
GCTCCTAAATCACGTAAACCTTTTCCGTAAAACTTTTCTCCAATTGCACAAGGTATAGTAAAACTACCAGGATCTTTTAATTTTCAGGAAGCTTTTTCTGAATAATAGCACTACACTCTTCACTAAGTGCAACGGTCTCATGATTTGTAAACTTCCTTTTCTTGTTTAATACTTCCTTCATAAATTTAACATAACTTGACATTTATTCCAAAGCTTCAAGAAAAGGAATATTTATTGTTAACTTCTTAAGGATTTCTAAAAAATTTGTAAACTTTTTATGTTTATTCTTCTATTTCAGTCTTCAAGGAAACAGAGGTAATGGTTTTTCTACAGGGGTTTGTGTTTATTCATTTTCTGGTTGATCATTTTCTATTCCTTCCTTTTCTTCATCAACTTCAGTTTCTCTTTGGATCCTTGTTTCAACAACTTTTCCACTTTGTAATTGAATAACTTTAATTTGTTCTTTATTTTGATCTTTTGGATTGACTTCCACAGTAATTGGAAGAATTCCAAAAGGTCTATTACTAAGTGCAGTAGCAATATGTCCTAATTGATTTTCAATATTTCTAATAGCAGCCCCTTGACTCTGTATTTGCTTTCCCATATTTAACATTACTTCTTCCATCGTCACCTTCTTTTCCTTAACTTATGGGTTAGGGTTTGAGTTAAATCTTGGAGGATAATAAGGTCGAAAATTAGGATTTCCTTGATTGTTCAAATTTTCGGAAGGTTTCACTGAATTATTATAATTATTCCAACTAAAATTAGGGTGATTTTTCCATCCAGGGTTAAAATAGATAGAATAGGGATTATTATTTCAATTATTTATAGCATTTAAAGTTTCATAAGTTGATTGGGTATCAATAACCTGTCCTAGTGAATTCTCCTCTAATACTGGGGGTACTTGAGAATAATTCATTCCCATTTGATCAAACTTTTTAGAAATAACAGCAATTTGAGATGCCAAAATAGATATTGCATCAGAATCATGAATATTAGCTACTCTCTTAGGATTTACCCTTTAAGAGGGCCATTCAAAGTTATTAGTAGTCATTTCTTCAATTAAAGAAAATGCTTCATCAAAAGGTTTTGATATTAATGAACCACCCGCAGTAGCATCTATAATAGATCTCAGTGATTCTACTACTCCATTGTAAGATAATTGAATTATTAATCAATCTGGTAAAGCTTGATGTGGACATTTCCTAAGAAGATCCTTAAATCTTTCTCAAGCTTCATATATCGATTCCCCTTTAAACTGAAAAAAAGATGTAATATCATTTATAAGCTTAGCAATTTTTGAGGGTGGAAAATATTTAGCCAAAAATTTTTGTCATAGTTCTCCCCAAGTTCTAATAGATCCAGGTGCTAACAAATTTAGCCAAGCCTTGGCTTTATCCATTAATGNGCAGAGATTCTTATGTGAAAAAGCATCTTTCCCACTACAATGAGGCTATGGTAAAATGACATGAGATAAATGTTCATAATTTGTATTGTGTCGAATAGGAGCAATTTTAATTCTCTACCCTGATATAGTGCATAGAAAATCATTGGCTAATCTCAGTGTTTAGTCNACAGAGATTCTTATGTGAAAAAGCATCTTTCCCACTACAATGAGGCTATGGTAAAATGACATGAGATAAATGTTCATAATATGTATTGTGTTGAATATGAGCAATTTTAATTCTCTACCTTGATATAGTGCATAGAAAATCATTGGCTAATCTCAGTGTTTAGTCCATAAATCTGTGGCTAGACCGACTCCCACTCCAGAGCTCCCTCTTCCCTTCACCTAAAGGCTAGCTCTCTCTTTGATTTTAAACACTAAGACTAAATTGAAGATTTTAATCTGTCACCCTAAAGGTTCTCCAATTTTACACCCAACAAAGAATATTTCTCTTTTTATTTGCACTTAATTCCATAAATGATTTTCTCCTTTATGGAATCAAATGTGATCCTTACTCTGTTGTAGAAATCATACTCTATTTCCCGAATCATATTTTTCACAACACATTTTAACAATTCAATTGGCCAGATTGAAAAGTAACTTGTTCAGAGTTTAAAAATCATCATAATTTATTATATAATTTAATATTGGCACATTCATATTATCTCTTCATTTCACCACATCTCAGAGTAGGGAGAAAGATAGAGGGAACTACTCAGACTTCATGAGAAAGAAATAATAAAACACAAATTTCATATATAAAAGAAAGTTCATACAACACTGATAAACAAACATACTTATCTGAAAACTCTTTCTTAAAGCAAATCCTTTGTAGCCATTCCTTAAAAATGCAGGAAGAAGACATCTCTCACTTTTCTCCTTCTCCAACACTCTTACAGAAAGTTTCACACTAAATCTCACCACAAAAACTCTAAACTGTGAAAATAAAATCACTAATTGACTCAAAAATGGAGGTGGAATGGAATGATGTGGTGTGAAAAATGAAAGTAGTGGAGTGAAAAACATAGAGGAGCCCATTTTCTGATAAAATTCAGCCCCAACTAGAGCCCAAGGATGGTTATCCATGAGGTGCCTCCAAAAACTCTTCAAAAAGTAGTCCAAATTCATCGAACGTTCTAGAAATGGGGTCTGCACCGCCTTTGGCGCCGTCGGCGCTGGTCTGACACTGTCGCGCTGAGTAAAATTTCTTCGCTTTAATTTATTCTGTGCTGCCCTCGACATTGCCGACGCTGAGCATTTCTTCAAAAATGTCATCTTGACTCCATATTTCATCATTTTTGCTTTCTTTTTGCTTTAAGCCCTAAAAATCAACAACCAATAGGAAAACATCAAAATACCTTCCATTAAAGTGGAATATCATCAAAAATAGGTATAAAAATGCATATATTTTTGATGTATCAAAATCCACCAAATTTACATGTTACTTGTCCTCAAGTAACTCCTTTACTAGATAAAAAATATGACTTATGATAAAGATCTTAACTTTTAGACTTCCATATTTTAGTTTTCCAAATATATTAGTATAACTTAAGAAAAATTCAAAACAACTCCAGGTAGTACTAAAGGCGTAAAGATATTCAATAATTAAGTCTATGGTTTCTGATCCTCTATTTCTTTCAAGAAAAAATGCAATTTGTTATATTAAAGTCACTTAGCGAATTCATATGAAAAAGAACTTCATAAAACTTTACTAATAATTAAGTTAACATTCAAATAAAAAGTTTAGAAAATGTGTTCAAGTCTTTCTCCTTAAGTTGATTCAAGTGAAGCCAATCTTTAATTAGGCATCTCTTCAAGCTTCTCCCCATATACATTTTTTTTTCTTTTTCTTTTTCTTTTCTTTTCAGGAACATTTTTAATCCCTGTTTTCTTTTCTATTCACGATCATTGTTAATCTCCTTTTTTTCTTTCTTTCTTTTCTTCTCTCTTCTTTTTTATATGTCAGGATTACTGTATCTGGATAGCCTTCAAAGATTTTGAAGTTCAATATGTTCTTCTTAAAGTTAAAAACTTTTTACATTTCTTCATTTAACAAATTTTTATTAACTTGAAGATTTCATAAAGTTTTCTTCTCTTCTTTTTACATGAATCTTTTATGATTTTTAATACTTTAAAAATACAAATTTTTGTTACTAAAAATAGAGTAACATAGTCTTATTCTCTTTTACCAAATATCTTAGCCCCTAGAATTAACCTTTATTATTGAAATTTTTTTACTTAAATTTACTATATATATTTAGAAACATAAATATAGTTATCCAAAGTTAACCTCTAATACCAAAGGTCATATTAAATTTGAAATTTTGAAAATATTAAATGTTCCATATGGGCTTGTAAACATTTTTTTCTCTTGATCCTCTAGAGCAATTGGAATTTGGTGATATCTAGTATATCCATTTAAAAAACAATAGTATTTGTTCACAACTAATCTATCCAACATTTGATCTAGAAAGGGCAAAGGAAAGTGATCTTTTCTGGTGGCAATATTTAGTTTTCTACAGTGAATACAAATTCACCAACTAGTTACTTATCCTATTGGTATTAATTCATTTTTCACATTTTCTTCAACAATCACTCCTCCTTTCTTTGGAATACAGTGATTTGGGCTTACCCAAGAACTATCTAAAATAGGATATATAATTCCAGCATCTAACCACTTTAAAATCTCTTTTTTAAAAACTTCTTTCATTATTAGGTTTAATCTTCTCTGAGGATCCGCTTTAGGTTCATACTATTCATCAAATAAAATTTTGTGCATACAAATTGAAGGATTAATTCATTTAATATATGCTAAAGTCCATCCAAAAGCCTTTTTATACTTTTTCAACATCTCTATCAACTTTTGTTCTTGAATTTCAGTTAACTCAGAAGATATAATAACAGACAATGTAGATGACTTTCCTAAGAATACATATTTTAAATGGGCAGGTAGTATCTTCAATTCAAGTTCAGGTCGTTTAATACTTGAAGGAATAAGATTTTTATGATCATTTCCAGCAGGTCTAATGCTTCAAATTTGCCCTGAATATAATCTAAATCTTCTTCTTTTACTTTATTTTCAGTATAAGAAAATTTCTTCTTTTTTTAATTTATCTTCAAATTAATTCTTAAACTTGCCATTACTTAGATAATTAGCTACTTCCATCTTGAAATATTCATTATATTTTTATATTGTAGGATATTTCATAGCTTTTTCTATATTAAATTTCACTTCTTGATGATTAACTCTCATCATTAATTCTCCTTTTTGCACATCTATTACAACTCTCCCTGTTGCGAGAAATGGTCTCCCTAAAATAATGGGAATCTCTTTATCTTCCTTCATAACCAATACTATAAAGTCTACAAAGAAAATAAATTTATCCACTTTTACTTGCACATCTTCTATAACTCCTTTTGGATAAGTTATTGATCGATCAGCTAACAGAAGAGTTACAGTAGTCGGGGAAATTTTTTCCAAATCTAAACGTTTAAAAATTGATAAAGGCATAAGATTGATACTCGCTCCTAAATCACGTAAACCTTTTCCGTAAAACTTTTCTCCAATTGCACAAGGTATAGTAAAACTACCAGGATCTTTTAATTTTCAGGAAGCTTTTTCTGAATAATAGCACTACACTCTTCACTAAGTGCAACGGTCTCATGATTTGTAAACTTCCTTTTCTTGTTTAATACTTCCTTCATAAATTTAACATAACTTGACATTTATTCCAAAGCTTCAAGAAAAGGAATATTTATTGTTAACTTCTTAAGGATTTCTAAAAATGTTGTAAACTTTTTATGTTTTTTCTTCTATTTCAGTCTTCAAGGAAACAGAGGTAATGGTTTTTCTACAGGGGTTTGTGTTTATTCATTTTCTGGTTGATCATTTTCTATTCCTTCCTTTTCTTCATCAACTTCAGTTTCTCTTTGGATCCTTGTTTCAACCACTTTTCCACTTTGTAATCAAATAACTTTAATTTGTTCTTTATTTTGATCTTTTGGATTGACTTTCACAGTAATTGGAAGAATTCCAAAAGGTCTATTACTAAGTGCAGTAGAAATATGTCCTAATTGATTTTCAATATTTCTAATAGCAGCCCCTTGACTCTGTATTTGCTTTCCCATATTTAACATTACTTCTTCCATCGTCACCTTCTTTTCCTTAACTTGTGGGTTAGGGTTTGAGTTAAATCTTGGAGGATAATAAGGTAGAAAATTAGGATTTCCTTGATTGTTCAAATTTTCGGAAGGTTTCACTGAATTATTATAATTATTCCAACTAAAATGAGGGTGATTTTTCCATTCAGGGTTAAAATAGATAGAATAAGGATTATTATTTCAATTATTTATAGCATTTAAAGTTTCATAAGTTGATTGGGTATCAATAATCTGTCCTAGTGAATTCTCCTCTAATACTGGGGGTACTTGAGAATAATTCATTCCCATTTGATCAAACTTTTTAGAAATAACAGCAATTTGAGATGCCAAAATAGATATTGCATCAGAATCATGAATATTAGCTACTCTCTTAGGATTTACCCTTTAAGAGGGCCATTCAAAGTTATTAGTAGCCATTTCTTCAATTAAAGAAAATGCTTCATCAAAAGGTTTTGATATTAATGAACCACCCGCAGCAGCATCTATAATAGATCTCAGTGATCCTACTACTCCATTGTAAGATAATTGAATTATTAATCAATCTGGTAAAGCTTGATGTGGACATTTCCTAAGAAGATCCTTAAATCTTTCTCAAGCTTCATATATCGATTCCCCTTTAAACTGAAAAAAAGATGTAATATCATTTATAGGCTTAGCAATTTTCGAGGGTGGAAAATATTTAGCCAAGAATTTTTGTCATAGTTCTCCCAAAGTTCTAATAGATCCAGGTGCTAACAAATTTAGCCAAGCCTTGGCTTTATCCATTAATGAAAAAGGAAAAATTTTAAGCCTAACAACATTATTAGACACTCCATCATATTTAAATGTAGCAAAAATTTCAAGAAAACTAGCAAGATGTAAGTTAGGATCTTCAGTAGGTGATCATCCAAACTGATTATTTTGCATGATGTGGATAATAGCAAGTTTAAGCTCAAATGAATTAGCAACAACATCAGGATTTTGAATAGTCATGTGCAGTTCATCTGCTGTCGGATTAGCATAATCTTTTAAAGGTCTTTGTCAATTTTCATTTATTGGATTATCTAAATTATTCACCATTTCTTGTAAATTTTTAATTTCTCTTTGTTGTATTTGAATTTTTCTAATAGTACGTTTTAATTCTGAATCGTAAGGTAATAAACCTTCAGATCCAAATTTTCTAATTTATCAAAACTATTTAATTCAACCATTACCTTCCCTATGCAATGGCGCCAAAAATTTGATCTGAATTTATCGTTGCGATAAATTGAGTAAAATTTAATTAACTATAATCAATTAATATTCAGATTCTACGCAATTATACGTATCATTGTCAAGTAATAATGAACTTTCTATTTAAGCCCCAAATATCGATTCTACGGGGAAAGTTCAAATTGAAAAGGACAAATTTGCTAGGAAATTCACAGAAAGTTAATTGAAATCACTGTCACTAATTTCAATTGTTAAGATGTAATCAAAATTAAATTTCTAAACTATTATCAAATCAAATATGCAAAATTTGAAATAGTAAATACTAATCTATTAACAATGTTTATGTAACGAAGATTCTTATGTGAAAAAGAATCATTCCCACTATAATGACGCTGTGGTAAAATGAGTTAAGATAAATGTTCATAATATGTATTGTGCCAAATAGGAGAATTTTTAATTCTCTACCCTGATATAATGCATAAGAAATCATTGGCTAATCTCAATATTTAGTCCCTAAATTTGTGGCTAGGCTAGGAGGATACCAGCTCCCACTCCAAAGCTCCCACTTCCCTTCAATTGAAGGCTAGCTCTCGCTTCAATTTTTAAATATTAAGACTGAATTCAAGATTTTAGTCTGTCACCCTAAAGGTTCTCCAATTCTACACCCAACAAATAATATTTCCCTATTTATTTGCAATTAATTCGATCAACGATGTTCTCTTTTGCGGAATCAAATGTGATCCTCACACTAATGTAGAACTCATACTCTATTTCCCAGATCATATGTTTCACAGCACATTTTAACAATTCAATTGGCCAGATCAAAAAGTAAATTAAGTTCAGAGTTGAAAAATCATCATAATTTATTTTACAATTTAGTATTGGCACATTCATATTTTCTCTTCATTTCACCATATCTCAGAGTAGGGAGAAAGACAAAGGTAACTACTCAGACTTCATGAGGAAAAAATAAAAAAACACAAATTTCATAGATAAAAGAAAGTTCATACAACACTGATAAACAAACAAAATATATCTGAAAACTTTTTCTCAAAGAAAAACCTTTGTAGCCTTTCCTTAGAAATGCAGGAAGAAGATATCTCTCACTTTTCTCCTTCTCCAACACTCTTATAGAAAGTTTCACACTAAATCTCACCACAAAAACTCTACACTATGAAAATGAAATGACTAATTGACTCCAATATGGAAGTGGAATGGAATGATGTGGTGCAAAAAATGAAAGTAGAAGAGTGAAAAAAATAGAGGAGCCCATTCTCTGATGAAATTCAACACGAAATAGAGCCTAAGTTTGGTTCTCCAAATGGTGCCTCCAAAATTCTTTAAAAAGTCATCCAAATACATCAAACCTTCTAGAAAAGGGGTCTGCACTGCCTTTGGCACCGTCGGCTTTGGTCGGGCAACGTCGGAGCTGAGTGAAAAATCTCCGCGTTCATTTGTTCTTCACCGTCAGCGCTGCTCTCGGCACTGCCGACGCTGAGCATTTCTTCAAAAATGTCATTTTGACTCTAAATTTTATTTTTTTTAATTTCTATTTGCTTTAAGCCATGAAAATCAACAACCTGCAAGAAAACATCAAAATACCTTCCATTAAAGTGCAATATCATAAAAAATAAGTATAAAATATGGGTCTAAAAATGCATATATTTTTGGTGTATCAGTAGTCCTAGAGGGACTCTCCTTGAGCTTCCTCATAGTGACCCCACCTACTAAGTGCTAGAGGTTAGGGCCAATATCTAGAGCTTCAAGTTGGGCAAAGGGGAGTTTAGAATTTCTAATGCTAAGGGTTCCTTTTCTAGTTATCTAAGAATAGTAAACAAGAAAGTCCTATGGTTAGACCCTAAGCTACTAAAGAGGAAAAACTAAACCTCAACCAAAAGTGAGGTCAACAGTATCCTTGACGGTTTCCTCTAGAAATTCACCTTCCGATCCATTGCGGAAGTCCTTATGCACTCCACAACATAAACCTTTTTCATTCTTTTTCTTTTCTGCTCTGAGCATGTTGGCTTAGGTAGTATTGTTGGTTTTTTTATTTCTTCGGTCAACACTAATAGTGTGGTGTGTTCACTTGGCACACCACACCTATTTGGGGGTTCATTTGTTAACCTCACTTTTGATTGAGGTCTAGCCTCTTCCTTAAAAGCCTAAGATCTAGCCGTAAGACTTTTTTGTTGACTATCCTAGAGTACTGGTAATGGAACCCTCAACATTAGAAATTCTAAACGCTACTTTTCTTATCTTTGAGTTTCACATGTTGGTCTAACCACTAGCATTTAGTAGGTGGAACCAATATGGGGGAGCCCAAGTGAAGTTCCCATTGGACTGTCTGACCTAAAGGTTAGCCCTGGGTGATGTGGCTTTAGTCAGTCTTATACACGCTCTTGAAACCCTCACTTTAACTCAAAAAATCAACCCTAACCTACTCATACTTAGCCTAGTTTCCCCAATTCTCTTGGAAACTCATGTGGACAGTCCCCTAAACCTTTAGGCCTAGGCTAGTGCTTTCATAAGAATAACATATGGAGGGTCTAAAATGGGATTTCATTGGTCTCATGGCACCATAATGGTAATTCTGTGATTAACATTCCCATTAAACCCTTATTCTATCCAATTAACCAATTTTATCCTTTTGCCCCCAAACTTTTCCAATATTACCAAATTATCCTTGAAACATTAAAATTTCAAAAATGTTCCAAATTACCCAATTTTATCAAAAAATCATCCCAAACCACTTTGAACCATTCAAACATCCCAAAACACCCTAAAACTTTTAAAATTCCCAAAATGCCCCTAACTTCACCAAAATTACCAAAATGCCCTTGGTAGCCAAAATTTTCCCAACACCTCTCAAAATTATTCCAAACACTCCAAAAACCAATCTTGACCGATCATGAAGTCCAATTTGACCAATTCGACCAATATTAACCAAAATCCCAATTTTGCCCTTGAAGGCCCAATTACCCCAATTCACTTTCCACCAAATTGATTTTAGATTTCCCCAATTTCAAATCTAAACACAATTTTATCGTGTTTAGAACCAAATTCTAGCCCAGTTGGACCTAATTTCAAACTGAAATTTTAAGCCCAAATTAAATCCTTAATGTGACCATGTCTTCAAATTTCACCAATTTGAATGCCTTAACCTATCTAATTTTCTCAATTTTTGATTCCAACCTCTTCCTAAAATACCTCTAGACCAAATGCAACCTTCAATTGGCCATGACTTAGCCACAAGCCTAGCCCACACACAACTTAAGTCAAAACCCCCAAATTTTCCCTAAAGTCAATATTTCTTCAAATTATACCTCATAGCCTTTCAATTTTACACCGAACTGATGTCCAAACACTTAGTTACAATCTTCTACATTAAATCAACCAATCAATTGAACTAGATCCTAGAATTACTCAACCCTAAACCCAATTCCAAGCCAACTTATGCTTTTTGAACCCAAGCCTTGAACCCACTTGGAGCCATTTGGTTTAATCCATCATGAACCACCTCAATAGCCACTTAGACCCTAAGAATCACCCTAAATTATCTTAGCCCACCCTAGAAGTGCCATGGACCAAGGGTCCCATGAATTTGGGAATTCCTTCCCATATTTGGTGACGTCACCTAAGCATGAGCTCAATTGATTAAACCCCCATCCTCATCATCATTAAACCTTCCCCTTCATTTCCTGAGCTAGCTAGCCACCTCCCCTACCTTAGTTGTCCGACCTAGTGGCCAAAAAATCCAACATTAAGGAGCTCTCCCCATTAACCAAATCAAATTTAAACCCATCCAAGGTGTCTCATGATGCGGGGTGCATTTAGTGTGTTAATTTTACAAATATTTTTCAATATTACAAAATACTCACGGCATGAACAATATTAAATATGCAAATTAATACCAGCAAAAATACTTTTATCTTTTTATTTTAATCTTTAAAATTCCAAATCACAAAAAAAAAATGCAAGTATACGTATCGCTAAAGTAATAAAATACGCTAGTGGAGTTCTAGTTATCGATCCCATAGGGAAGTTGGAAATGCCTATTAGTAAATTCTTAAGATTATAATCTAAACTACAATTTTAAACCAAAAAAGTGAAGAGCTAGATTTGAATATAAAGTAATAGANCCAAAAAAAAAAATGCAAGTATACATATCGCTAAAGTAATAAAATACGCTAGTGGAGTCCTAGTTATCGATCCCATAGGGAAGTTGGAAATGCCTATTAGTAAATTTTTAAGATTATAATCTAAACTACAATTTTAAACCAAAAAAGTGAAGAGCTAGATTTGAATATAAAGTAATAGAGTGAATGCTAAATAAAATGCAGTAAAAAGGCAAAGTTAATTAAACTAATTGTTAAAATTTCAAATGTAAAATTAAGAAAACTAAGCAAAGTTTTTGTAGCGAAGAATTCAAATTTAAGAATGCATCCTTCCCCTTTACAATGAGTATATGGAATGTGAATAANGTGTTAAAATTTCAAATGTAAAATTAAGAAAACTAAGCAAAATTTTTGTAGCGAAGAATTCAAATTTAAGAATGCATCCTTCCCCTTTACAATGAGTATATGGAATGTGAATAAATTAAAATAATTTGAAAATACATGTGTAATTTTTTTGTGCCAATTAGGAGCAATCATATCTTGTACCCTCTTCTAAGTGCATAAGGAACATTGACTAATTCATATTTTGGTCCTAATTTTGTGGTTAAGCTAGGAGGATACTAACTACCACACTAGATCTCCCACTGCTCCCTCACTTGAGGGCTAACAATCTCACATAAATTTCCAATCAGTTGGACCAAATCGGGTATTTTAATCTGTCACCCTAAAATCCACAATTTGCATCTAACAAAGTATATTTCCCTATTTAGTTGCACTCAACTCCATCGATGACATCCTCTTCCATGAAATCAAATGTGATTCTTAATATATTGTTAAAATCACAGATCTTTCGGAACATATATCTCTCAACACATTTTAACAATTCATTTGGCCCGATCGAAAAGTAAATAAAGATTAGAGTTCAAATCATCACAAATTATTCACATTTAAAACCATATAAAACAAAATCAATTCTTCATAAAATCATATCTCACAGTATGAAAAGAATAAAGAAGACTACTCAGAATTCATTAGAATGATACGATAAAACATCTATTTCATTAATAAAAACAAGTTTAAAAAATATAAGAAATAAAAGACACAACCTATCTCACAATCCTTCCCAAGAAAATCCTTAGATATTCTCTTCAATTCTTTCTCTCCTTACAAGCACTCTCAATTCTCTCTTATAAATGTAATGAAGAAGAAATCTCTCACTTTCACTCTCCTCTTACAATCCTTAAAGAAAATCTTCTTGTCCTTGACATTCACTCACTCACTCTCTCTCTCTCTTTTTCCACCTTTACATGGCGCACACCCTCTCTTTCTATCCTAGAATTCCTTCTTTTTTACCAAAGGCTGCCTCACTCTAAAAAGAATTTAAATTTTCCTCCAAAATTCTATCCAAAAGTCAACTCTTTCGAATTCAGAAGACAAGTCCATTGATCCAAGAGACATATCCCTTCATAAAAGAACCTTCCAATGTTTATAAATGTATTGAATCACTCTAAGGGGTATTTAGAACAAGTATCCTATTGAAAACTCACACAAAATTCATCTCATACTGCCGTAATCCGCAAAAAAATCATCTTTGGCGCATCTGGCACCAGCTTGCCTAAATTTGCATTATTTTGGCTTTTTGCGCATCTGGTGCCAGCTCTCTGTAAAATGGTACATCTTGTGCCAATCTAGCACATCTTGCCCCAATCTGGCAGATCTCGCGCTAGTTATTTATAAAATGGTGCATCTTGTGCCAATCTGTTGCATCTGGCGCCAACATTCCCTAAATTCACTGTTTTAGCTCCAAATTTCTCTATTTTTGCTATTTTTGCTCCAAATGCCTAAAATTGATGTACCTACAACAAAAACATGAAAATACCATTCCCTAATGTGCAATTTCATGGAAAATAAGCATAAAATGTACACTTAAAACAACATATTATTTTGGTGTATCAAAACCCCCCAAACTTAAATGTTACTTGTCCTCTAGTGACACTTTTACTACATAAAAGCATATGACTTAGGATATAGATTAACTTAAAACTCATATACTTTAGTTTTATAAATAAAATAGTAATATTTAAGAAAAAACTATAATAACTTAGATTCAAACTCTATGTCTAAGAGTTCCTAATAATCAAATTTAAGATCTCTGAATCTCTATTCATTTCAAGAAAAAACTATAATTTTTCATATTAAGGATACTTATAACATTCATATGAAAAACAACTTCATGAAAAATTTACTAGAAATGCTACTAATACTTCAATACAAGTTTAAAAAATGTAATAAAGCCTTTTTCTTAAGTTGATTCAAGTGAAGGCAGATTTTGATTAAGCATCTCCTCAAGATTCTCCTAATGCATTTTTCTTTTATTTTCTTTTTTTCTTATTTTCTTTTTCTTTTTCTTTTAAGATATTTTCAATCTTTTCTTTTCTTTTATTTTTCAAGTGAGGATAGCCTTTAATAATTTTTGACTTCACTATCCCTTTCCTAAAGTCAAAACTCCTTACCTTTCATCACTTTATAAATTCATATTAGTTTATGATTTTTCATAAAGTTGCAATCTTTTCTTCTTACATGAAACTCTTAAATTCTTAATATTTCAAAAATACAATTTTCTTTACTTAAAATAGAAAAACATAGTCTTATCTTTTTAAACTAAAGCTCTTAATTTAAAATTTACCTTACATATTAAAAAAATTTTACCTAAATTTACCATAATATTCTTAAACATAAATATAGTCATTCAAAGTTAAATCTTAATATCCCAGGTCATGTTAAATAATTTTAAAACTACAGTTAATTGAGGAAAAAATAAAAATTAGTTTACTTTTTAAAAAAAAAAAATTTTCTTTCCCCCTAACTTAAGTTTTAAAGTGATTTAAAAATGTTTTAGTAAAAAATGTAGTAGTTGAAAGAAAATAGCAAATACGTAAAAATAATGACTAACTTATAGAGGATTTCTGAGTATGAAACTAGTCTTTTTTATTCTTTAGATACTAAGTTTAAAAATACATACATGTTTTAAAGCATTAAATCAAACATAATATATTCTAAAGGATTTACTGATAATTAAAAATACAAAAAAACTAAAAATACTAAAAATGCAAAAAAAGTAAAAATCAACTATCACTATTACAATTTAGGTCCACAACACAAAATGAAAGTTTTTATCACAATTGTTTCAAATCACATCACATAACAAAATAATAAAATAATAATAATAACAGACAAATAAAAAAAAAACCTAAACTAGACTCCTAATAATATCAGTCCTCATGACCTACCTCATCATCATCATCATCTTCTTCTTCTTTTTCATCATCATCATGATTAGGAGCCTAAGGAGTGAAGCTTAAGAAAGTTGGAAATTTCAAATTGCTTTCACCCCTAACATATCTAACCATAGCTTACTCAAAGCTATATTAAGTTGAACTCTCCTCTACTTATACTCATCATTATAAGTGTTTCTTGCTTCAATTTCTCCAATCTACATCTTCATATTAACTATATCCATTTGTTGAATCATAAGGCGCTCCATAATATTTTCATGTGAAGCAGAGCAAGATGTAGAGGCCCATGCAATTGATGTAGAGAATCTATCAATACGTCCACTCCTAGACTCAACAAATGATTCTGCTCTTTGAACCGTATGCTTCCTAATAGGATTTTGTGGCTACAAACTTTCCTCATTTCTATGGGACTCTACTCTTGATTGGTCACATAAAATGAAAATCAAGGTAGGTTACCCCAATCTATTGGTTGTAGCACTATTAGCTATAATTTGAGCCTGATGAATAATGAGAGCACCAAAATCCACTGCCTGCATTTTCTAAATACAGAAGTTTATCACAGCTCTATCCTGTTTTACATCGGCGAGATGATTTCTTGGCAGTAATTTAGCAGAGATGAAGTGGTGCCATACCTTTGACTGAATAGTCATCAAGGAAACGGAGAAGTTAACTTTCTTATTATTTTTAATCTTCCATTCTCCTCTTCCATCAGTCAGAAAAGCAATCACTTCATCCAGTGATGAATCTATCATCACGAATGTAGCTTATTCGCAATGGAAAACATTTCTCAAGCACAAAAAGCATTGATCCTTTCCTTAAAAAATTCAACCTGCTTACCTCTCACAAGAATGTGATCGTCAGTGGTAAACCTCAAGTTGGCATAAAACTCCCAAATCATTGGTACAATAGCTATTGCAATGAAGTAGCAAAACCTTTCCTAATTTCTAGCGAAGAACAACTTCTCGATCTCGCCACCCGGGTTAGCAAATGCCCATTCTTGGATCAACTTTTTAGATTCCATTTAAGTGTTATAACAATATTTGGCTTCAAAATTAACAAATCTCGTTGCGTCAAAATCTTTTGTTAGCTTTCCTATCTTTACTCGTCGAGCTATTGGAATTTCTACAAAAATCCAAATAAAATCCAAATAAATCACAAAATAAAAAATCTAACTCCCCAAGTAAGATTATTCGGTAAGAAACTTTTCACCATGAGTTTTCTTCAAGCTTTTCCATCAAAAACATAAAATTTCAAATCTTTTATAATGTAAGAAAAATTCATGCTGAAAATAAAAAATTTCTAGATTAAAGTGAAGCTCTTACCAAGAGAAGTGAAATTTAAGACTTTCAGCTTTCGAAGTCTTCTCTCATGCACACAATGTGAAGCTCTAGTGATGGTTTAGAGTTAAGCGATGAACAAAGTAGTAAAAGTGGAGTTTAATGTGTGATTTTGGGTTTTATAAAAAAATTGGCATTTTAAGGATTTTTGTGCATCTAGAGCCAAATCCAGTGCATCATGCGCCACATCTCTGTAAATTGGCACGTCATGTGTCAATTTGGTGCACCTTGCACCAAGTCATAATTTTCCAGGTCTTTTTTTTATGAAAATCTACTGCAAATCCTCATCTAATTAACTCAAACGCACATTTTTAATCATAATTTAAACATTACTCTAACACCAAACTTTCACAAACAACACATAACTCACATTTACATATAAAATACGCGATATTACAAGCTAACATTTTTCAAGCGAACAAACATTTAATTTAGTGTCCAAAGCAAGCCAAACATTGTAACACAGAAATCTAAAAATGAAAATGCTAAACACAAACATAAAAAAAGTTTAATAGTAAAAGCAAATGCAATCCAACAAAACATTAACACAAACAAGCAATACTAAATAAAATACTACGTGCATAGATTAATTTCATACTTCTTTTTTGTTCTCGTCCTCTTGGATATTGATGCACCAACATTATATGCATTTTAGACCTATATTTTATACATATTTTTGGTGATATTGCTCTTTAAAGGAAGTTATTTTGCATTTTTTTGGGTTAAGGTACAAGAAATGGACTTTTGGTGAAAATAAAGCAAAAACGGTGCACTTTAGAGCAAAAATGAGAAAGAATGAAAATTATGGCTTGACATAATTTGATGTCTTTCTATGCTTAATATACTTCTCACTTCTCACATATTTTTGAATGAAATTACACTTTAAAGAAAGGTTTTTTCTTGCTTATTTTGAAGTTCTATCTGTTAGAAATGAAACACAACTGAAATGGGGCAAAATGGAGTTGAAATGCAACCAAACAGAACGAAACAATGGAGCTGTTGCTGACCAACACTGATGGCACACGAGTTCAGAGAAGCAACAAAAATGGTGTAGAAGGCGCCCAGACAGGCGCTGACGGCACCCGGGATGATTATGGATAGATTTTTTGTGGTTTTTAATGTTCTAGAAGGCTCCGAAGTTATTCAAACACCCCATGAAGTGATTTAATTCAACTAGACACTTGGAAAGGTTCTTAAATGAAAATTTGTGTCTCTTGGTATTAATAAATGGTTTATAAATGAAAATATGTGTCTATTGTAGTGATTCAACAAATCTAGACACTTAGAGTGAAGAGATGTCTCTCTTGAATTGAAGCTCTTGGGAAAAAGGAGGGATTTTGTGACTCTTTTAAAAAGATGGGCTGACGCCTCTCATATGGGGTGTGTGAGTGTGTGTGAGGGTGTGTGTGCATGGGGTGTGTTTGTGCATGGGGGTGTGTGTGTGCATGTGTGTGTGCCCGCATGTGTTTAAGTGTAGAGTAAAGTATTGTTTGTGGAGGGGATTTTCTTGAAGAATGGTAAGATGAGAGGGAAGGTGAGAGGTTTCTTCTCTATTACGTTTCTATGAGAGAATTCACTGTTGATTGTAATAAGAGAAAGTGATTCGAGGGAACTGCAAGGGATTTGCTTGAGGAAAAGCTTAAGATTAGTTGTGTTAATTCATTTATTTATTTTATAAACTTGTTTATATATATAATATGTGTTATGTCGTATCTTCCTCATCAACTTTGAGTAGTCTTCTTTATCGTTCTCTCTGCAATGAGATATGGTGAAATGGAGAGATAATTTGGATGTGTCATTTAAATGTTAAGTAATTGTAATTATTTTTCACTCCATTCTAAATTTATTTTTTGATTTGTCCAATTAAAAACATCTATTGTGAANAAACCAAACAGAACAAAACAGTGGAGCTGCTGCTGATCAACACTGATGGCACACGAGTTCAGAGAAGCAACAAAAATGGTGTCGAAGGCGCCCAGACAGGCTCTGACGGCACCTGGGATGATTATGGATAGATTTTTTGTGGTTTTTAATGTTCTAGAAGGCTCCGAAGTTATTCAAACACCCCATNCGAATGTAGCTTATTCGCAATGGAAAACATTTCTCAAGCACAAAAAGCATTGATCCTTTCCTTAAAAAATTCAACCTGCTTACCTCTCACAAGAATGTGATCGTCAGTGGTAAACCTCAAGTTGGCATAAAACTCCCAAATCATTGGTACAATAGCTATTGCAATGAAGTAGGAAAACCTTTCCTAATTTCTAGCGAAGAACAACTTCTCGATCTCGCCACCCGGGTTAGCAAATGCCATTCTTGGATCAACTTTTTAGATTCCATTTAAGTGTTATAACAATATTTGGCTTCAAAATTAACAAATCTCGTTGCGTCAAAATCTTTTGTTAGCTTTCCTATCTTTACTCGTCGAGCTATTGGAATTTCTACAAAAATCCAAATAAAATCCAAATAAATCACAAAATAAAAAATCTAACTCCCCAAGTAAGATTATTCGGTAAGAAACTTTTCACCATGAGTTTTCTTCAAGCTTTTCCATCAAAAACATAAAATTTCAAATCTTTTATAATGTAAGAAAAATTCATGCTGAAAATAAAAAATTTCTAGATTAAAGTGAAGCTCTTACCAAGAGAAGTGAAATTTAAGACTTTCAGCTTTCGAAGTCTTCTCTCATGCACACAATGTGAAGCCCTAGTGACGGTTTAGAGTTAAGCGATGAACAAAGTAGTAAAAGTGGAGTTTAATGTGTGATTTTGGGTTTTATAAAAAATTTGGCATTTTAAGGATTTTTGTGCATCTAGAGCCAAATCCAGTGCATCATGCGCCACATCTCTGTAAATTGGCACGTCATGTGTCAATTTGGTGCACCTTGCACCAAGTCATAATTTTCCAGGTCTTTTTTTTATGAAAATCTACTGCAAACCGCAATACATCCTCATCTAATTAACTCAAACGCACATTTTTAATCATAATTTAAACATTACTCTAACACCAAACTTTCACAAACAACACATAACTCACATTTACATTTAAAATACGTGATATTACAAGATAACATTTTTCAAGCGAACAAACATTTAATTTAGTGTCCAAAGCAAGCCAAACATTGTAACACAGAAATCTAAAAATTAAAATACTAAACACAAACATAAAAAAAGTTTAATAGTAAAAGCAAATGCAATCCAACAAAACATTAACACAAACAAGCAATACTAAATAAAATACTACGTGCATAGATTAATTTCATACATCTTTTTTGTTCTCGTCCTCTTGGATATTGATGCACCAACATTATATGCATTTTAGACCTATATTTTATACACATTTTTGGTGATATTGCTCTTTAAAGGAAGGTATTTTGCATTTTTTTGGGTTAAGGTACAAGAAATGGACTTTTGGTGAAAATAAAGCAAAAACGGTGCACTTTAGAGCAAAAATGAGAAAGAAAGAAAATTATGGCTTGACATAATTTGATGTCTTTCTATGCTTAATATACTTCTCACTTCTCACATATTTTTGAATGAAATTACACTTTAAAGAAAGGTTTTTTCTTGCTTATTTTGAAGTTCTATCTGTTAGAAATGAAACACAACTGAAATGGGGCAAAATGGAGTTGAAATGAAACCAAACAGAACAAAACAGTGGAGCTGCTGCTGATCAACACTGATGGCACACGAGTTCAGAGAAGCAACAAAAATGGTGTCGAAGGCGCCCAGACAGGCTCTGACGGCACCTGGGATGATTATGGATAGATTTTTTGTGGTTTTTAATGTTCTAGAAGGCTCCGAAGTTATTCAAACACCCCATGAAGTGATTTAATTCAACTAGACACTTGGAAAGGTTCTTAAATGAAGAGATGTGTCTCTTGGTATTAATAAATGGTTTATAAATGAAAATATGTGTCTATTGTAGTGATTCAACAAATCTAGACACTTAGAGTGAAGAGATGTCTCTCTTGAATTGAAGCTCTTGGGAAAAAGGAGGGATTTTGTGTCTCTTTTAAAAAGATGGGCTGACGCCTCTCATATGGGGTGTGTGAGTGTGTGTGAGGGTGTGTGTGCATGTGGTGTGTTTGTGCATGGGGGTGTGTGTGTGCATGTGTGTGTGCCCGCATGTGTTTAAGTGTAGAGCAAAGTATTGTTTGTGGAGGGGATTTTCTTGAAGAATGGTAAGATGAGAGGGAAGGTGAGAGGTTTCTTCTCTATTACGTTTCTATGAGAGAATTCACTATTGATTGTAATAAGAGAAAGTGATTCAAGGGAACTGCAAGGGATTTGCTTGAGGAGGAGTTTAAGATTAGTTGTGTTAATTCATTTATTTATTTTATAAACTTGTTTATATATATAATATGTGTTATGTCGTATCTTCCTCATCAACTCTGAGTAGTCTTCTTTATCGTTCTCTCTGCAATGAGATATGGTGAAATGGAGAGATAAATTGGATGTGTCATTTAAATGTTAAATAATTGTAATTATTTTTCACTCCATTCTAAATTTATTTTTTGATTTGTCCAATTAAAAACATCTATTGTGAAACATTCTATCTAGGAAATGGAGTATGAGTTTCACAATAAAGTGAGAATCACATTGAATTCCATGAAGGAGTATTTCGTTCATGGAATTGGCTGTAAATAAATAAGGAAATATATATATTACTGGGCGAAAAATTGGAGATTCTAGGGTGATAGACTAAAATCTCTAATTTGGTCTTAGTGTTAAGAACCAAAGCGAGAGTTGGCCTTCAGAGGAAGGAAAGTGAGAGCTCTGGAGTGAGAGTGAGTATCCTCCCACCCTAACCACAGATTTAGGGACTAAACCTAAGATTAGTCAGTGATTCTCTATATCACTTGACCGAGGGTAGAGTATTAAAACTAACCCTTATTGACACAATACAAATTCAAACCATTTATCTCTATCATTAACCAAAAATTCATTGTAGTGGGAAGAATTCTTTCTTAAATTTGAACTCATTGTAAAAAAACATTGTTTACTCTTAGTAAATTTAAATTTAAAGTTTAGAAATTAATATAGTAAACCTAGTTTCATTAGCATACATTAAAGCCACTTTAATCAACCTTCCAAACTAATTGCTTATAGTAGTATACTAGAATTAGCCTGAGGGATTTGCTACCTCGCTTCTTCATGGGATCAATACTGTAATTTTTAAAGAAAGCCCTATATTACTTTAAGTGATACGTGCACTTATGTAGAACCACTAGTGTGTGAACTATTTAGTATATATTTTTAAATATTTTGATTTTCCACATTAACTACTTAATATAAATTGGGTATGTTTTTTGCCATATTTTTGAAAAGTTAAATTACTGCATAATTTTGAGGTCGGCCAAGTTCTTGGCACGATTACCGTGGATTTAAATTGACATAAAACACATAAAAAAACAACACACACTAGGAGCTCATCAAGTTTTTGGCACCATTGTCGGGGAAGCTTCGGTAAAATCTTTAGGAGAAATTTAGTTAAACCTATAACACTTAGATTTGGAATTTATAGTATTTTTTATCAAGAATGTTTAGTTAATGTGTGTTTGTTTTAAAAAATATAAAAAATACCAAAAATATTTTTTATACCTATCTTATTAGTTACGTCTTTAAATTTATATGCGTAGTTCAGGAGATGCAGACCTTGGATTTTATGACTCTGATTTAGAGAGAACTTTTAGGAGGATGATGAGTCAGAAAATACTCCATGAATTTAATGTAGAAATGGTTGATCGTTGATATAATAAATATTCAGATTTGGATTATAATGCTAGTAGCTTTGAAAGAGTAAATCCTAAGAGAGTGGCAAATTTTCAAGAAGATATTCTTAAAACTTTAATTTCTCAAGTTGCAGATATTGAGAGTAAGTTAGATCAATATATAGAAAGATATCCTTAAGGAACCCCATTTATTGAGCATAATTCATTTGGACAATGGATAGAAACTAGCCATGAGATACATAATTCTTATTCCGATTATTACAATCCTGGTTGCAAAAATCATTTAAATTTCAACAGGAAAAATATTTTTGGAAGAGAAAACCAATTTTGAGAAAATAATCAATTTAATCAGACATATATTTGGAATATTAATGGTTATTATAATAATGATTTTTTTTGCCTCATAATTTTCACTTCAACCCCCAGAATGAAGAGAAGGATTTATTAGAAGAGGTTGTTATTGAAATGAAGAGTGAGTTGGAGTGTAAAGGGACTGCAGTAAAGAATATAAAAAATTAACTGAGGCAGATTATTAACTCAATTAATAATCCTCCTCAATTTAACTCCAACCACGGGATGAGGGGAATTAATGTTAGAAGAGGTTGCAAATAAAATGAAGAGTGAGCTGGAAAATCAAGAGGTCGCAATAAGGAATATTGAAATTAAACTGGGGTAGATTATTAAAGCAATTAACAGTTACCCCCCAGAGTTTTTCTTAGTGACCCTAAGATAAACCCTAATGAGATGAATAATGAAAATTATAAAGTTATCAAACTATTATTTGGAAGAAAATTTGAGGATATCTTTTAAAAGAACTTTAAGTTGAGAGATGAGTATAAGGATATTGAAAGATCAATGGACAAAATTCCTAAGGAATCAGAAAAACTTATTTCCTCAACTAAGATAAATATAGAAAGGCCACCTCTACCACTTACTCAGTACCAAGGGGAAGAATAGAAAGACAACATCGAATAAAAGAGTAACAAGAAGAAACTAATCCAGCATCTGAATTATCTAAATGTTATCCGATAAAAAAATTGGAAGAACGTGAAGTATCTTATAAAGATCCATTTTTTATAAAATTTAAGGATGATATTAATATAAAAATTGAGAAAATCACTAAAAGAATATTTGATCTAGAAAGAAATATGAGGAACAAGGATATGAATCAATCTGAATAGAAGAGCTGAAAGAAAATTTTAAATTCGAGGATTTTGTAGGAATCCCTAGATCTGGTAAAGATTGGGAGATTGATCAAGGATTACTAAAATGGAATTTTGATCCAAGTGGAATCATTTATCGAGCTGATGACGTTAAACAAAATGCTTTATTGGAGACAACCCATAGTTATCAGTGTGGTTTGATTTAGTATGCTTAAGAGTTATGATTGTTAGTGTTGTACTTTGTTTGCTTTAGTGTGGATTGATCAATTTGATTGATTATTGGTAAATATCTGGATTTTTAGTGGTTTCATTTACCTTTTGTGTGTCATGAGGGAGGTGATTTCCTAAATTCTTATTATGGTTAGACATGTTTGTTCTCTTGTTGTAGTTGGATTGATAAGTCCACTACAACTCGGGTCTCATCCGAACTTGAGTTTTACAAGAGACAAGATGAATTCGAATAGTGATAGTNGTTTATCGAGCTGATGACGTTAAACAAAATGCTTTATTGGAGACAACCCATAGCTATCAGTGTGGTTTGATTTAGTATGCTTAAGAGTTATGATTGTTAGTGTTGTACTTTGTTTGCTTTAGTGTGGATTGATCAATTTGATTGATTATTGGTAAATATCTGGATTTTTAGTGGTTTCATTTACCTTTTGTGTATCATGAGGGAGCTGATTTCCTAAATTCTTATTATGGTTAGACATGTTTGTTCTCTTGTTGTAGTTGGATTGATGAGTCCACTACAACTCGGGTCTCATCCGAACTTGAGTTTTACAAGAGACAAGATGAATTCGAATAGTGATAGTTCCATCTCAATTTTATTTCTTCATTTCTTTGGCTTTGTTTTTGATTGATAGGAGTCATGAACATATTTGATGAATAACATGTGAATGAACTTACACTATCCTGATAACTATTGGAGGTGCTTAATTAAAAGGATGAGGTGATGCCTGAGATTGGTGCCCGGGAGCCAATATATGAGGGATAATCTTATCTTTTGGATTATAATCTATAAAATCATTTAAAACATGCCTTATTTATCTGTGTACTGATTCCTTTAGAAATTAGAAGTAAGTTTGTGAGATGCGATGAGTTAAAGGAAGGATTGGCCTCATTTATCATGTGTTTTTGTGTTTGTGCTACAACAATATAAAGATTTGGAGAACACATAAATATATATATATATATATATATATATNCTATGACGATATATGTTCTGCTTGTTAAACCTTTCTTTCAATTTTATGAAGCATGTTTAGTTTAGATTTACTTTCTACTAAATGTTTTTTATCCTGATAAATATTCGTAGATGTTTTTGATAGACGTTTTTGGTAGATCGAATTTCTAAATCATTTTTCTTCTTACTTATATCTTTTGTACTAAATGTTATACATGTTAAAAATCAAGTTTAGGGTAGGAATAAAAATAAAATTTTAAAGTGAGTATACTTCCTTTTAGTTTAATATTAATGGAAGAATGTTTTAGGCTAGATTTACTTTCTCCTGCAGTCATTCTATCCTGCTTATGAATGTATATGAATTTTATAGGATGTTGTAGTAGTAAGTAGATTCAACTTATACTTTTTCTTCCTGGTACATTTTATGGAATTAATTACAAAATATGTTAAAATTCAAGTTTGGGGGAAGAAAAATATCTTTTAAAAAAAAGAAATAAAATTTTATTTATCTTCAATTAGCTATATTTTCAAACCTTTATTTGACATGACCTTCGGTACTAGAGGCTTACTTTAGATAACTTTAAGAAGAGGATAATGAACTTCAAAATCATTAAAGGCTACCCAAATATAGTAATCCTCACATGAATAGAGAAAAAAAGAAAGGATTGAAAATGATCCTGAAAGAAAAGAAAATTAAAAGCTAAAAGCACAATAAAATTTAAAAAAAGAAAAAAAATTATGTGAGGAGATGCCAAATCAAAAATTGGCTTCACNGAAAGGATTGAAAATGATCCTGAAAGAAAAGAAAATTAAAAGGTAAAAGCACAATAAAATTTAAAAAAAGAAAAAAAATTATGTGAGGAGATGCCAAATCAAAAATTGGTTTCACTTGAACAAACTTGAGGAAGAAGACTTTATTACATTTTATTAACTCTTATTTGAGTATTACCATCCTCAATAATAATGATCTCATGAAGTTATTTTTCATATGAATATTCTATGTAACTTTAATATGACAAATTGCAATTCTTTTTGAAATGAAAAGAGAATCAGAAATCTTAGATTTGACTACTAAATATTCTTACACTTTTTAGTTTGACTTAAGTTGTTAAAAAAATTTCTTAAGTTGTGCTATTATATTTAGTAGACAAAATTATAAAAATTAGAAGTTAAACTCTATATCATAAGTAATATTTTTATGTAGTAAAAGTGTTACTTGAGGATAAGTAACATTTAAGTTTGCGGGACTTTGATGCACCAATAATATATACAATTTTAGACCTGTATTTTATACTCACTTTTTGTGATATTTCTCTTTGAATGAAGTTATATTGCATGTTTTTAGCTTCAGGTACAATAAATGGACTTTTGGTGAAAAAGAAGCAAAAAGGATATTTGGAGCTAAAACGAGCAAGAAAGAAAATTCTGGCCTGACACGTTTCAAAAAGTCTTTTTATGCATAATCTACTTCTCACTTCTCACATTTTTTTGAATGAAGTTACACTTCAAAGAAAGTTTCTTTCATGCTTATTTTGTAGGTCTATCTGTTAGGAATGAAACATAACTGAAATGGGGAGAAATGGAGCAGAAACAAAGCCAAATGGAGCAAAACAGTCGAGCTATTACAGAGTAGTGTCGACAGCGCCCGAGTCCTGATAAGCAACAAAAAATGGTNTTTAGGAATGAAACATAACTGAAATGGGGAGAAATGGAGCGGAAACAAAGCCAAACGGAGCAAAACAGTCGAGCTATTACAGAGTAGTGTCGACAGCGCCCGAGTCCTGATAAGCAACAAAAAATGGTGCAGAAGACACCCAGTCCGACATTGATGGTGCCCGAGACGATTATGGATGGGGTTTTGGCAGTTTTTGGTGTTCTAGAAGGCTCCCAAGTTATTCAAACACCCCATGATATGATTTAATGGATCTAAACACTTGAAAAGGCTCTTAAATGAAAGGATGTGTCTCTTGGAGTTAATAAGTGGTTTTTAAATGAAGAGATGTCTCTCTTGTAGTGATTTAATGAATATAGATACTTGGAGTGAAGAAATGTGTCTCTTAAAATGAAGCTCTTGAGAAAAAGGAGAGATTTTGTGCCTCTTTAAAAGAGAGGGGCAGGCGCCTCTCATATGGAGGGTGTGAGTGTGTGTGGGGGTGTGTGTGTGTGGTGTGTGTGTCTCCTTGGGGGTGTGTGTGCCTTTGTGTGTGTGTGTGTGTAAGTGAGAGTAAAGTCTTGTTTGTGAAGGGGATTTTCATGAAGAATCTTAAGAGGAGAGGTAAGGCGAGAGGTTTCTTCTCTATTANATGTGTGTGTCTCCTTGGGGGTGTGTGTGCCTTTGTGCGTGTGTGTGTGTAAGTGAGAGTAAATTCTTGTTTGTGAAGGGGATTTTCATGAAGAATCTTAAGAGGAGAGGTAAGGCGAGAGGTTTCTTCTCTATTACATTTCTAAGAGAGAATTCAGTGTTGATTGTAAAGAGAGAAATGTCTTCAAGGGAACTTATAGGGATTTTCTTAAGGAGGAGTTTAAGATAAGTTGTGTTTTTTCATATCTTCCTCATAAATTCTGAGTAGTCTTCTTTGTCTTTCTCCCTGTAATGAGATATGGTGAAATGGAGAGATAATTTGGATGGGTCATTTAAATGTTAAATAATTGTGAAAAATTTTTACTCTGTTCTTAATTTACTTTTCAATTTGGCCAATTGAAATTTTACATCTGTTGTGAAACGTACTATCCAGGAAATGGAGTATGAGTTTAAAAAAAAAGTGAGTATCACAATCATTTCCATGAAGAAGTGTTTCATTCATGGAATCGTGTGCAAATAAATAAGGAAATATATATAGTACTGGGCAAAGAATTGGGGATACTAGGGTGACAGACTAAAATCCCAAATTTTTTCCTAGTGTTTAAGAACTAAAGCAAGGGATAGCCTTCAAGGAAAGGGAAGTGGGAGCTCTCGAGTGAGAGTCAGTATCCTCCCAACCTAACCACAGATTTAGAAACTAAACCTAAGATTAGCGAATGATTCTCTATAACATTTTACTGAGGGTAGAGAATTAAAACTGCTCCTATTTTTCACAGTACAAATTCAAACCATTTATCTCTATCATTAACAAAAAATTCATTGTAGTGGAAATGATACTTTCTTAAATTTGAACTCTTCGTCACAAAAACTTTGTTTAGTCTTAGTAATTTAAACTTTAAAGTTTAGAAATTTGTTTAGTAAACTTAGTTTTGTGAGCATACATTAAAACCAATTAATCAATATTCCAAACTAATTGCTTATAATAGTATACTAGAATTAGCCTAAGGGATTTCTTACCTCCCTTATTCATGGGATCCATACTGGGGTTCTTAAGGAAAGTTTTGTATTATTTGAAGCGATACGTGCACTTGCATAGAACCACTAGTGTGTGAACTATTTTATATATTTTGTAAATATTTTGATTTTCCACATTAACTACTTAATACAAATTGAGTGAGGGTTTTGGCCATATTTTTAGAAGCTAAATTACTGCGTAATTTTAGGACGGGCCAAGTTTCAGGACTGGTCAAGTTNGATCCCACATGGAGTTATATTAGAGGCTACGAACTAATATTTTAAAAAATCAATACTTAATCACAACAATTAAGTTCAAATTGCATATTTGTCACTAATAGACAATTGAAATAAAAATATAATTTTAATAAACTCAATTGCTAATTCAACTAATAAAGTTTCTAATGTGAAGTTTAATATATAAGAAAGCCTCCTTTTCCTTGTCAAGAAATATAAGTGAATGGATAAATTGAATCAGTTCAAATTATATTGTGCCAAATAGGAGCATACATATTCTTTACCCTTTGGACCAGGCATAAAGAACATTGACTAATCCTATGCTTGGTTACTGAATCTGTGGCTAGGCTGGGAGGATACCGGCTCTCACTTCAGAGCTCCCACGTTCCCCTCGCCTGAGGGCTAACATCTACACTTCAACACCTAAATGATAGGACCGAATTGAGGATGTTACCCTATCACTCTAAAATCTCCAATTCTACGCCCAATAATTTTTGTTTTCCTATTTATTTGCACCCAACTTTCAAGGACTTTGACCTCCCTAAATCTTGGATGTAATCTTTCCCTATTTATTTGCACCCAACTTTCAAGGGCTTTGACCTCCATGAATCTTAGATGTAATCTTCACTTTAGTTGTAAAACTCAACATATTTTAACAAATCAATTGGCTTTGACCTCCCTAAATCTTGGATATAATCTTCACTTTAGTTGTAAAACTCAACATATTTTAAACAAATCAATTGAATCTTGGATGTAATCTTCACTTTAGTTGTAAAACTCAACATATTTTAACAAATCAATTGGGCTTTGACCTCCCTAAATCTTGGATATAATCTTCACTTTAGTTGTAAAACTCAACATATTTTAAACAAATCAATTCCAGATTGAATCTTGTATGTAATCTTTCCCTATTTATTTGCACCCAACTTTCAAGGGCTTTGACCTCCATGAATCTTAGATGTAATCTTCACTTTAGTTGTAAAACTCAACATATTTTAACAAATCAATTGGGCAGATTTGAAAGTAAATTAAGATCGAAGTGAAAAGATCATCACAATTTCTCAAACATTTTCATGGCTTCATGTAAATTAAGATCGAAGTGAAAAGATCATCATAATTTTTTTAAAATTTTCATGGCTCCATTAAAGTAAGATTGAAGTAAAAAGATCATCACAACTTCTTTAACATTCTCATTGCAAAACCAATTCAAATCACCATTTCACAAAATCTCAGGATAAGGAGAAAGACAGAGAAAACTACTCAGAACTCATTGAGAATATACAAAAAGAATTGGAATTTATATATAAAAGCAAAGTCATACAAACTTTAATAAGTAAATACAAATTATCTCTAATTCCTCCGCAAGAAAACTCCTCGAAGTTCCTCTGAATCTCTTCATTTCTTCAGAGCACACAAAATTCTCCTTCGAAGCGGTAAGAAGGAAGAAATCTCTCACTTTATTTCCACTCTTACAATCTCTCGAAGAATTCCTCACAACGCTAACCACTCTCTACACTCTAATGGGCACCATAAACAATAATGACTCAGCAGACACCCCCCTTTTTTGGCCTCCAAATTGTTTCTTTTAAAGTTATAAAAAAGTTTTCAAGAGTTGCCCAAGGATCTCTTCAAAAATTGTCCACATTCAATGCATCTGTTGGGAGAACCGACATGCTCACAGTCAGTAGCCTTGATGGCACCGTCGGCGGCCTTCTAGAATATTTAATTCTAGACTCTCAGGAAAAACCCGTCGTCGGCGGTGTNAGGTATCGATAGAGTTTATTCATATTATCTCTCATTTTTGCATAGTATAAAATAGGCGCATTTTCAATCATAAACATCTTGTTTATCTTTGAAGGATTGAATTGCACAAACATACCTCTCACATAGACAATTCCATGGTTGATTCCATGAAGATCTGCATAAAAATCTTTCACCATAGGGACAACTACAGCAGCAGTAGTGTAACAAAGCACTTCCAAGACTCTCTGCGTAATAATCTCCTACTTGANCAAAATACCTTTCTTTAAAGTGTAATATCATCAAAATCAGTGTAAAATAAGTATTAAAATCTCAACATATTTTCCTTTGGTCAAAATTCCCCAAACTTAACTATTACATGTCCTCAAGTAATTTTAGTACTACATAAAAGTTATGATCTACTATGGTAAATTTTTAATTCTTAAATACTATAAGTTTGATTTAAGTAAATACTATAGTGAGATTTTCAGAAAAATTTCAAATAATTAAATTAACTGTATAGGTACAAAACTATCTAGTCATCAAGTTTAAGAATTCTAGTTTTCTATTCATTTTAAGAATGACTATATGTTGTAATATCAAGTCACTTAAAATACTCAAATGATAGGAACTTTATAATAACATTACTAGTAAAAGATACTATTCCATAAATATAAATTCAGGAATGTATTTAGGTTTTCCCTTTAGGTAGGTCCAAGTGAAACCATTTTTTGATTAGGCATCTCCTCAAGCTTCTCCTCACTTATATATATATTTTCATTTGGATTGCTTTCAATCCTATATATTTTTCTTTTCTTTTCAAGGATTGTTGTAAATCATTTCTTTTTCTTTTTCAAGTGAAGATTACTATATCTGGATAGCCTATAATAATTTTTAACTTTACTTTCCTTTCCCTAAATTTGAAACTCAAAGCATTCCCTTACCTTAAAAGTATTTCATAGCTTTTACATCATTGAGCCCCAATCTTTTCTTCTAAAATGAATTTCTAAGATTCTTAATATTTAAAAATATAGTTTTCTTTACTTTAAGTAGTTAACTATAGTCTTATTCTCTTAGTCTAAATATCTTAATCTGCAAAATTAATTTTCCTTACAAAAATATTCCTTTAAATCTACCATAATATTTAAATATCTACAAAAATAATTTTCATTACAAAAATATTTCTTTAAATCTACCATAATATTTAAAATATCTATAAAAAAATATAGTTATCTGAATTAAATTCACTACATGAAATCATATAAATAATTTTGGAAAATATTGAAATAGAGGACGTTCTCTGAATTAAATTCACTACATAAAATCATATTAATATTTTTTTAAAATATTTAAATTGAATTTTTCTTTAAATCTACCATAATATTTAAATAGTTACAAAAATATAGTTACCTGAATTAAATTCCAAATAAAATCATATTAATAATTTTTGAAAATATTGAAATAGAGGACATCTAATAGTTAATCTAATCTACAAAATTAATTTTCATTACAAAAATATTCTTTTAAATCTACCATAATATTTAAATAGTTACAAAAATATAGTTACCTGAATTAAATTTACTACAAAAATCATTTTAATAATTTTTGAAAATATTTGAATTGAGAACATATAATAGTAAATCTTTTTCTTCCCTCCCCCAAACTTAAATTTTTCAATATGGAATGATACAGGTGGAAAGACTCTAAATATAAATCATACCTCAGTATTTTAGACATTTTCATCATTCTGAAATTTTTGCAGTCTCTTCTTCCCTCCCCCAAACTTAAATTTTTCAATATGAAATGATACAGGTGGAAAGAAAAATTCTATATCTCAGTAATTTAGGCATTTTCATCTTTCTGAAATTCTTGCAGTTCCTTCTCAAAATTTTAGCTTTAACTGGTCTCTAATATTAGGAGCTTTCTATACATATAAAGCATTAGAGAATTTGTTGGGTAATGAAATTTTGAAATAAGTTCAAAACTAAACATTATACAAACACAACATTTCACTAACACATCACAATACAATTTTACAAGGTACTAATCGAAGTCTATTATAACTACACCCACAATCTAATTTTTTTTCAGATCTCTTCAATGTGGAAGAAATTTAAGGTAAAAATTAAATATTTTTAATTTGGAGTGAAGCTCTTACTGAGAGATGATAAAATCCAGTGTCTAAACGATTTGAAATTGCCCCAAATCCAAGGTCTTCAAGCACTAGATCAAAATTTTCATTTTTTAAGAGGAAGGGGATGATGAATAGTGGCGGTTGATTGGTCAAAATCACGGTTAAAAGTGTTTTTTCGGTATCTCACCGTTGGCGGGGTTGTCAGCGCCGTCGACAAGCTCCGTTGAATTAAATAGCCTAAGTCTCGGGAAAAATCCGCTGTGAGCGACGTCAATGGCGCCGTCAGCGAGATTTTTAAAACTAGTTCAATTCCAATTTTTTTCAATTTCGATCAATTTAAAGCCTCATCAACATTCGTTTAATCATTCTAAAAATAAATTTAAGTGATTAAATGATGTACTAACACAAATAAACATTCACAACACAAAAAATTACAATTATATATAAAATTGAAGGGTTACAATACACGTTACACAACACACATAAGTTTGGTATTTTCTCAACCTTAATACATCAATTTAGTGTCGCAATCCAAGCCACAACACTCTAAATGCTAAAAACATACATTTAATGCTCAATCTCAACTATACTGAGATCTTAAAGAAAAATTTGAAAGTAAAACAAACACATACACATAAGTTCAAATCAAATCACACATAGAAATATAGATAGTAAAGTAAATCTACTACTCCTCTGATTCAGTATTTATTTCTCCTCTGATATCGCCCATCAATTGAACATGAACTAAGAGATTATAGAGGGGTCGGTATGATAATTCTTCAGTAGAGTCCTCTTCTATCAATCCCATCTTTCTCATCAATCATATCAAACTTCTTTCGATATGTCTAGAGTGATCAAAATGCTCTTTCATTTTCTAGTCTAGATGATAAAAAAAATCAGAGATATTGTTAATTACATTCATAACATTTTGTACCTCTTCTTCTAGTTTCTTGATTCTGCGCAGGATCACTAGTGTCTTGTCCGGAACTAGAGGCTGAATAGGAAGTGAATTCTGAGATGATTGATCCGTAATAATAGTCATATCATTCTCATCTTCTTTGGCTGGGAACTTCTACATTGGGTCCAAAGGCTTCCAAGGTAGAAGTACATTTTCACAATTCTCATAAGATACTTGGAATTGACTGCAAAGTAAGAAGATTATTGAAGGATCTCCAAGCCCATAAGTTGATCCATGAACGATCAGACCCAAAACAAACTTCACAATTATCGATCCAATATCAATCGACAGTCCCATTTGAATACAGTAATTCAGAATAGCACTTTCTTTAGTAACTTTATCGATCCTCATTGTCAGTAATAGTTTTGTAGAAATGAAGAAGTGCCAGTGTTTAGAAATGGGGTTTAGAAGTGTACCAGAGAAACTATCATACCCATTTTCTCTCATTTCCTACTCTTCAGTCTCGTCCGTCAAAAATTGATAGATCTCATTCATCAGATTTTTTATCGGGACAAAGTTAGAATAATGGCAGACAGGAACATTCTCGTTCATATATAACTCATTAATCCATGAAGGAGTAAAAGTTATCCATATGCCTCGCACATAGTTGACTTCCTGGTTGATTCCATGCAAATTAACATAAAACTCCTTTACCACAGGAACAACTACGACAGCAATAGTGTAGCACAACACTTCCCATCGTGATTGTACAATCATCTCTTTAATTAATATCAAGGGATTGTTCAATTCTCGATTCATGAATCCTCTTTCTTTGATTAATCTCCTCTTTGTTAGCACTTTGTTGAAGATTTGTTGTGCCTCGGAACTGATGAACTTTCTCCGGTTGAACACTCAAAATCTAGGGTTTTCAGTGGAATTGGAAGCCATAGGGATAAATTTGGTGGAGTTTCAATTTGTTTTTGGGTAATATGATTTTAAGAACCGAGTTCAGAAATTTATAGGGAGTAAATCTTGCCTAAAACTACCAAAAAACGACATTTCAAACTCCGGAAACCATCATCTCGCCGTCAGCCGCGTCGATGGCGTCGTTGCCAAGCCTTGAGAATTAATTGTATGGACTCTCAGGAAAAATCCGCCGTCAGCGGCGTCGAGCCCGCCATCGGCGCCCAAGGAAAAAATTTCACAGTTTCGCTCTGGTCCGAATGCGTTCTAATTTTCTCTATGGATTTAATTTTTATTATGGTTCAAGGGTAAATATGAGTAGGTTAGTTCAATACTACCACAAACTAATGATAATTTCAAACAAAAATACTACAATCACAATAAAAATAAAGGTAACTATTGGTTTCCTCCCATAAAGCGCTTGGTTTAACGTCGTAAGCCCGACCTATTCAGATATTATTTAGGTTGACTGACCTTTAAAACCGCTTTAAGATTTTGTCTTTTACCCTCAAAATACAGCTTTAATCTATGTTCATTTACTTTAAATCTATTCCCAGTGTTTTGATCTTCAATTTCAATAGCTCTATAAGTATAAACTCGAGTCACAGTAAAGGGTCCTAACCAACGAGACTTCAATTTCCCATACAATAACTTCAACCATGTATTGTAAAGCAAAACTTCTTGTCCTGGTTCAAAGTTCTTCTGGTTAATCTTATCATGCCATAACTTTAGTTTCTCTTTATAAATTCTGTCGTTATCATAAGATTTATTTCTTAATTCTTCCAATTCATCATTTGTAACAATCTCTTCTCACCAACATCTTTCAAATTATAATTGAATTCTTTAACCACCTAATATGCTTTATGCTCCAATTTTAGTAGTAAGTGACAAGTCTTTCAAAAAATTAGCCTGTAAGGAGTCATTCCAATAGGAGTTTTATCGTAAGTGACAAGTCTTTCCAAAAATTAGTCTGTAAGGAGTCATTCCAATAGGAGTTTTATAACGTTTTGTAAGCTCATAACGCAGGATCCAGTCTGGTAGACCAATCTACTCTAGTAGGGTTTGCAGTCTTCTCCAGTATTTGTTTAATCTCTTTATTAGAAACTTCAGCTAACACACTGGTCTGAGGGTGATAAGAAGTAGAGATTTTATGAATAACATTAAATTTTTCTGCCAATCTTTGAATGTATTTATTCCTGAAATGGGATCCTCCGCCTGTGATAATCACTCTTGGCATTTCGTATCTACTGAAAATGTTTTTCTATAAAAATATTCAAACACTTTTAGCATCACAATGAGGTAAATCTTGTGCTTCAATCCACTTTGAAACGTAGTCTACCGCAACTACTATGTATAAGTTCCTAGATGAAGGAATAAATGGTCCCATGAAATCTAATCCCCAAACATCAAAGATCTTAACATAACATGAAATTCAGAGGCATTTCATTTCTTCTAGATATATTGCCTACTCGTTGACATCAATCCACAAATGAAGGAATAAATGGTCCCATAAAATCTAATCCCCAAACGTCAAAGATCTCAACTTCTCTTAGAGGCATTTCATTTCTCTTAGATATATTGCCTACTCGTTGGCATCAATCACAAGTTTTTATGTATTTGTAAACATCTCTAAAGAGAGTAGGCCAATAGAATCCAGCTTGTAAAATTTTATAAATTATTTTATCTGTTCCAAAATGTCCTCCAAATTTAGAATCAGGACATTTCTAAATGATTAGTTGAGTTTCTTCATAAGGTACACATCTTCTCATAATAAGATCTTTACATTATTTATAAATAAGGCTCATCCAGTATAATTCAGTGCATACAGATCGAAGGACTGATTCCTTTAATATCAGCTAAGGTCCAACCAATATCTTTCTTATATCTTTTTAATGTATCCAAAAGTCTTTGCTCTTGCAGATCATTTAACTTTAAAGATATAATAACAGGTAATGTAGATGAGTTTCATAAAAATACATACTTCAAGTGGTTGGCAATGTTTTCAACTCAAGTTCAGGTGGTTTTATAATTGACAGAATGATATTCTTATCAGCATTTTCTGTAATATCCAACATCTCAAATCTTTCTTGAACATAATTTAATTCTTCTTTTTCTATTTTGTCCAAAGTAACTTCATCTTTGTTTTCAAAGTCTTTTTTCTCTTCAAAATATTCTTTAAAATTCTCGTTCAATAGATGTTTAATAATTTCCATGCAAAAACATTCATTATCTCTTTCAACAGCATGGTATTTCATAAATTTTGCAATGTTAAAAGTCACTTCTTGATCGTTAACTCTCATAGTTAATTCTCCCTTTTGAACATCTATCAAAGCTCTTCCAGCAGCTAAAAAAGGTCTCCCTAAAATTATAGATGTTTCTTTATCTTCCTTCATATCTAAAACAATAAAATCCACAGGAAAGATAAATTTTTCAACTTTTACTAACACATCTTCTATAACTCCCTTAGGATAAGTAATTGAATAATCCGCTAATTGATGTATTACAGAAGTAGGTGAGACTTCTCCTAATCCTAATCTTTTCAAAATTGATAGAGGCATAAGATTAATGTTGGCTCCCAGATCACATAAAGTTCTTCCATAAAATCTTTCACCGATAGCACACAGTATAGTGAAACTACCTGAATCTTTTAATTTTTCAGGAATATTTTTCTAAATAATTGCACTACACTCTTCTCTAAGTGCAACCGTCATATTATCAAGGAACTTCCTTTTCTTGTTCAAAATATCTTTCATAACTTCACGTAATTGGACATTTGCTCTAAAGCTCTACGAAAGGAATATTTACCATTAATTTCTTAAGAATTTCTAAAAACTTGGAAAATTGTTTATCCTTTTTGTGTTGCTTTAATATTTGAGGAAATGATGGTGGTTGTTTCTCCACAGTTATTTTCATTGGTGTAAGTGGATATTCTAAATCTGGGTATTCATGATCCTTTTCTTTTTTTGTATCCACTTTCTCTTTTTCAGTTTTCATTTTTTTTCTGCACTCTTGTTTCCAATTCTTTTCCACTTTGTAATGGTATTGCTTTTATCTGTTCTTTTCAATGATCTTTAGGATTTGGTTCCACAGTCCTAAGAAAAGTTCCCAATGTTCGGTTACTAAGCTCAGTAGCGATATGCCCCAATTGGTTTTCAATATTCTTGCTAGCAGTTCCTTGATTTTGTAACTGGTTTCCTTGAATTTGTAATTTTCTTTGATTCTATAATTGTTGACGCATGTTCAGTATCAGCTCTTCCATAAACAACTTCTTTTCCTTAAATTGAGTATTACTGTTAAATCCTGGAGGATAAGAAGGTCTACTCTCCAACAATCTGACAAAATGATTTTATGTCATTTCTAAGTTTAACAGTTTTGGATGGAGGGAATTATTTGGATAGAAATTTCTGTGAAAGTTCCCCCCAAGTTCTAATAGATCCAGGTGCTAACTAATTTAACCACATCTTAGCCTTATCCCTAAGTGGAAAAGGAAAAAGTCTAAGTCTAACAGCATCGTTTGAAGCTTTGTCATACTTAAAGGTAGCAAAAAGTTCTAAGAAACTAGCGAGGTGTAAGTTAGGATCTTCATTTGGTGTACCTCCAAATTAATTGTTTTGTACCATTTGAATAATAACATGTTTGAGTTCAAATGAATTAGCAACTACATCAGCATTTTGGATAGATAAGTGAATTTCATTTGCTTTAGGATTTGCATAGTCTCGCAGAGGTCTAGGTTGATGTTCATTTTCTATTCCTTGATTGTTCACATTATTTTTCTTTGTGTCAGGATTTCTAGGTTCATTTCTTAGTTTTCTAATTCTCCTAACAGTGCGTTCTAATTTTGAATCGTAGGGCATAAGATTATTAAGTCCAAATTTTTGCATACAATTGAAATCAGTGCACAGAAAAATAGTTAACTAAATATGAAAATAAGTTGTAATTAAAGTAAAAGTTTTTAAATAGTCCTAATTTGTCCGTTACTATAATTATGATTTTCTTTTTAAATCTAAATTTACTCTCCAGCAACAGAGCCAAAACTTGACAGTGACTTTATATATGCTAAAAAAATACAATAATTAGATACTGTTGCTAGAAGATTTAAATCCCCGACAACGGTGCTAAAAACTTGAACACAATTATAGATTTGATAAAGATGTGTCTAAAATATTCAGTAATTGCAAAGTCACACTTATCAATGCAAGTATACGTATCGCTTAAGTATTATAGGGCTCCAATGGAGTCCTGGATATCGATACCACATGGAGTAATATTAGAGGCTACGAACTAAGATTTTAAAAAATCAATACTTAATCATAACAATTTAGTTCAAATTGCATATTTGTCACTAATAGGCAATTGAAATAAAAATATAATTTTAATAAACAATAATTAGCTAATTCAACTAAGAAAGTTTCTAATGTGAAGTCCAATATATACGAAAGCATCCTTCTCCTTGCCAAGAAATATAAGTGAATGAACAAATTGAATCAGTTCAAATTGTATTGTGCCAAATAGGAGCATACATATTCTTTACCCTTAGGACCAGGCATAAAAAACATTGACTAATCCTATGCTTGGTTACTGAATTTGCGGCTAGGCTGGGAAGATACTGGCTCTCACTTTGGAGCTCCCACGTTCCCCTCGCCTGAGGGATAACATCTGCACTTCAACACCTAAATGATAGGACCGAATTGAGGATGTTAGCCTGTCACCCTAAAATCTCCAATTCTACGCCCAATAATTTTTATTTCCCTTTTTTATTTGCACCCAACTTTCAAGGACTTTGACCTCCCTAAATCTTGGATGTAATCTTCACTTTAGTTGTAATACTCAACATATTTTAACAAATCAATTGGCCAGATTGAAAGTAAATTAAGATTGAAGTAAGAAGATAATCAGCACTTCTTTAACATTCTCATGGCACAACCAATTCAATCCACCATTTCAGAAAATCTCAAGACAAGGCTAAAGACAGAGAAAACTACTCAAAAATCATGGAGAAGATAAGCTAAGGCTTGGAATTTATATATAAAAGCAAATTCATACAAACTTTAATAATTATATATAACTTATCTCTAATTCCTCCTCAAACAAACTCCTTGAAGTTCCTCTGAATCTCTTCCTTTTTTTACAGCACACAAAATTCTCCTTCGAAGCAGCAAGGAGGAAGAAATCTCTCACTTTCCTTCCACTCTTACAATCTATCAAAGAATTCCTCACATTCCTAACCACTCTCTACTCTCTAATGGGCACCAAAACAACAAAGACTCAGTGGACACCCCCCTTTTTTGGCCTCCAAATTGTTTCTTTTAAAGTTGCAGAAAAGTTTTCAAGAGTTGCCCAAGAGTCCCTTCAAAAATCATCCACATTCAATGCATTTGTTGAGAGAACTGACGTGCTCGCCGTCAGTGGCCTCGATGGCGCAATTGGCGGCCTTCTAGAATATTTAATTATGGACTCTGTAGAAAAACCCGCCGTCGGCGCCCAAGATCAAATCATCATATTTTGTTCTTTTTTGCTCCAATGATCATAATTCAACATACCTGCAACAAAACATCAAAAATACCTTTCTTTAGAGTGCAATATCATAAAAATCAGTGTAAAATAGGTATGAAAATCTTAACATATTTTCTTTTGGTCAAGTTGTCGATGCGTTGAATCTTCGATTCACAACCCCCTTTCTTTGATTAGGCTCTTCTTCACAACAACACGATCATGAAACTTCTGCACATCGAAGCTGATGAAATTTTCCCGGTTGAAAATTCTAAATCTAGCAGAGTTTTTAGGGTGGGATACCATTGGAATTGAAAACTAGTGACTTTTTCCACATTTTCTCCTTTAAAATTGACTTTGGAAATATCTTTTGGGAGTTTTAAAGGAAACGTTTAAGTCATTTTCATCACTGTGGCGCTTCATGTGTCGATTATGGCACATCATGCACCAGCTATCTGAAATGTGGAGCATCATGCGCCATTCTGGTGCATCATGCACCAGTTCCTAAAATGTTGTCATTTCGATTTTAATCCAATAAATCCTCAATTTTTTTATGCAATTAGATAAAAAAAGATGTTTTTAAATATTTTATCAATTTTAAATTTTAAATACACAAAATTATTTGAAGCACAAGTATATTAATATAGGTTAAATATAAAAACAAAATAGACTACGATAACTTTGGGTTGTTTCCCACAAAGCGCTTGGTTCAATGTCATCTGTCCGACATTCCCAGTCTTTATTCTAGGTGACCCAACATTACAGTTTCTTTCGACACTGTTCTTTGACCATCATAATATGGTTTCAATTTGTGTGCATTCACTTTAAATATTCTTCCAATCTTGGTATCTCCAATATTAACTGCTCCATAAGGATATACTTTGATAATTTTGAATGGCCCTTTCAACCTAGATTTCACTTTTCCAAGAAATAATTTAAATCTATATTGTATAATAAAACTTCTTGTCCATGCTCAATTTTTTTTTTATTATCTTCCAATCATTCCATTCTTTCATTCTTTCCTTATAAATTCGAGCATTTTTGTAAGATTCATTCCTAATTTCTTCAAGCTCATTCAATTGCAAGAATTATTTCTCATCAAAAGCTTTCAAATTGAAATTGAATTCCTTAATAGCTCGATAAGCTTTATGTGCCAATACTACTGGTAAGTGACGAGTCTTCCCATAAATTAATCTATGGAGGGACATTCTTATAGGTGTCTTATAAGTTGTCCTGTATGCCCATAATGTTGTATCTAATCCAACAAACCAATACATTTTGTTAGGATTCCCAATTTTTTCCAAAATTCTTTTAATTTCACAATTAGATACTTCTGGCAAACCACTAGTTTGGGGATGATAAGCAGTTGTTATTTTATTTATCATATTATATTTTTCCACCAATCCCGTAATTGTTACATTTCTAAAATGAGATCCTCCATCAGTAATGATTACTCTCGTCATTTAATATTTTGTGAAAATATTTTTAATTAAAAATTTGGAAAGACTCAAAGAATCACATCAAGGTAAAGCAATTGCTTTTATCCATTTTGAAACATAATCCACTGTAATCAATATATAAACATTTCCAAATGATGGTATAAATGGTCCCGTAAAATCCAATCCCCATGCATCAAAAATTTCAATTTTTACTTTAAAAATTAGAGGCATTTCATTTATTTTTTGAAGTATTACCTACTCTCTAACACCGATCACATGTTTATATACATACATACATATATATATATATATATATATATATNGCCAAATGGGGATTACAAGATTTGGAGAGATATACCCTCCCAAAAGCTGAAAATGAAATAGGGAACACATGATGCTCATGTATCTATATGGACACATAAAAAGAAATTACACACAAGGACCAACGATAAAGCCTAACACTACGTAACTCAATCCCTTCCCCCAAGGATCTACCTCCCATAGCAGTTACATACATTTGATATAGGGGAGTGCCAAATTGTCACCAACCAGCAGAAATTTCAATTCAGGTGTAACTGTCAACCTAAAAAAAATCTGTTCAGTATTTCTACCCTGGGAGGCAAGTCAACGAGCTGAGCAATTACCCTCTCTAGGAATATAATTGATATTGATCATTTATCTGGGTAGTAGGGCAACTAACAGATTATTCCATTTGGTTAAATTCCAAGGGGGGGTTTCATCGTGAAGAAGGAATTTATTACAATTAGTGGAATATGTTTCTATAATCAAAGGACCCATATGACAGTATCAAGCAATTCTGATAACCCAGTAGATAGATATGAATTTAGCCTCCAGAGCATCCATTGCCACAGCAGGAGCAGCAAAATACAGAATGGGAGAACCATGAGGGTTCTTGAAGATTCCCCGATTACCAGAACAACCATTTGAGAAGCTGCCATCAGTGTTGACCTTCAACCAACCAGTAGGGGGAGGACTTCAAAGGATTAGTTTGAAAGACTGAAGAAGAGGGGAATTGTTTCCTGGAGTCCAGTGCTTTATAACATTAGGGAAATTAAACTTGATCATATTCTGAATATAAGAGATACAATTAATAATCACAGTTTTTGAGCTAGAAAACTTCTCATCAAATTTGTTTTGGTTTTTGTACATGCATATGAACCAAGCCACAATACAGGGTATCACCCAAAGGTTGCTGTTGCTGTTATGCCATTCTTCCCAACTAGTAGAGCATTGAAGCCAGCTTACATTGTGACTATTGATATTCAGGAGCTTGATTAAACCTGACCAAATTTATTGTGAGAGGGCACATGAGAAAAATAGGTGATCCAAGGTTTCTTCAGCAGCATATGTATATNAGGGAGTGTCGAATTGTCACCAATCAGCAGGAATTTTAACTCAGGTTTAAGTGTCAGCCCAACAAAAATTTGTTCAGTGTTTCTACCCTGGGAGGCAAGCCAATGAGCTGGACAATTACCCTTTCTAGGAATATAATTGATATTGATCATGTATCTGAGTAGTAGGGCAACTAACAGATTATTCCATCTGGTTATATTACAAGGGAGGGTTTCATCATGATGAAGGATTTTAATACAATTAGTATAATTTGTTTCTATAATCAAAGGACCCATATGGTAGTAACACGCAATTCTGATAGCCCAGTAGATAGCTATGAATTCAGCCTCCAGAGCATCCATTGCCACAGCAGGAGCAGTGAAATAAGAATGGGAGAACCATGAGAGTTCCTGAAGATTCCCCCAATATCAGCACTACCATTTGAGTAGCTACCATCAGTGTTGACCTTCAACCAACCAGTAGGGGGAGGACTCCAAAGGATTAGTTTGAAAGACTGAAGAAGAGGGGTATTGTTTCCTGGGGTCCAGTGATTTATAACATCAGGGAAATGATGAAACTTGATCAATTTATGAATATAAGAGATACAATTAATAATCACAGATTTTGACCCTGAAAACTTCTCATTAAATTTACTGTGGTTTCTGTACATCCATATGAACCAAGCCACAAGACACGGTATATATATATATATACATACATTAACATCTCTAAATAGAGTAGGCAAATAAAATCTAGATTACAAAATTTTATGAACAATTCTTTAATTCTCAAAAAGACCTCGAAATTCAGAATCATGACATTTTTTGATAATTTCTTGAATTTCTTTATAAGTCACACATCGTCTTATTACTGAATCTTTACATTGTTTATAAAAATATGGGTCATCCCAAAAGTAAGATTTTGCATCTTGAATGAATTTCTTTTCCAATTGCTTTGTTAATTCATATGGTAAAATACCACTAACAGTATAATTTACAATACCAACATATCACGATATTTCCCATCCTTCTACAGCATAAAGTTGTTCATCAGAAAAAGTTTCATTAATATCTTTTTCTAAAATAAGAATTTCTTCCTGTTCTAGTCTAGATAGATGATCAACATTTTGATTATCAGTCCCTTTCCTATCAACTACTATAAAATCAAACTCTTTCATCAGAAGTACCTATCTAATTAATCTTAGTTTTACATCCTTTTTTTGTATTAAATATTTAATAGCCAAATGTTCAGCATGCATAACACATTTAGCTCCAATCAGATATGACCTAAACTTATTGAAAGCATAAACAATGACTAATAACTCTCTTTCATCAGTGGTACAATTAATTTGAGCATCATTAAGAGTTTTACTAGCATAGTATATAAATTTAAAAACCATATCATATATTTGCCCTAATATAGCTTCAATTGCATAATCACTAGTATCACACATTAATTCAAAATGTTTCTCCCAATCAGGTGAAATAATTATAAGAGTAGTGATCAATTTAACTTTTAAAGTTTCTAAGGCTTTTAAGCAATCTTGGTTAAAGTAAAATTTTGTATCTTTTTTGAGATGTTGGTATGAAGGCTTTGTTATTTTTGAAAAATTTTTAACATATCGCCTGTAAAAATCAGCATCTTCTAAAAAGCTCCCAACTCCTCTTATAGTAGTAGGTGGAGGTAGGTTTGTTATAACCTGAATTTTTGCAGGATTTACTTCCACACCATTTTCTAAAATTTTATGTCCAAGCACAATTCCTTCTGCAATCATAAATTGACATTTTTCCCAATTTAATACGAGATTAGTCCCCAATTCACAATTGGCATGTAGCCCCCAATTCACAATTGGGGGCTAACATCTCGTATTAGAACCTAAAATAATAAACCAAATTGGGGGCTTTAACCCGTCACTTTAAAGTCCTCTAACTCTTTTCCCTTCAATGAATATTTCCCTATTTATATGCACTCAATCATATGAACTACATTCTCATTCATCCAACCTCATGTGATTCTTTTCAATTGTTGACTGAGACAATACCAGGCCAATTCTTACATGTTCTCACACCAAATTTTAACATCTGGATTGGCCAAATCAAGAAGTAAATGAAGTACTTAAATTAAAATCATCACAACTTCTTCCAACATTAAAGATCAATACTCTCCACAACTTCGATACAACACTTAATTACATATCATTTTAAGAAGAAAGATAAAGAAAACTATTCAAAATCCTTGGAGAAAACAAAATCACACTTTAGTTTAAAAGTAGAAATCATTTTCAAACCAACAACAAGTCTCAATTAAAACCAAAAGTACTCTAAATTAAATAATAAAAACTTATCTCAAATCCTCCACCAAACTCTTGAAGTTCCTTTGAATCTCTTCTCTCTTATATCACTTTAAACTCTCAAAATAAAACTAAAAACAAAAAGGAAAAAAAGTAAATTTTGTGGTGCCTGAATCTTATATAAAACTAAAATAGAAGAAAGGATAAATATGTTGTGCCCGAACATCTCTCCAACTAACTCCCCAATTTTTTAACTTTCAAAACTTTTCCACTACTTTCAGGACCTCTTTCAAAGTGCCAATCTTCTTTCTTTTATAATTTTCCAAAAGGTGTCTTGGTATCTCTTCAAAATGTGTATTGATTTGATGTACTTCCCTAAGATATGCATCCTTTTGCAATAATTTTCATCCATGGTGGTTGTAACCATCTATTAAGCCAATAGGCGCCTCAAAAACCTCTTCAAAATTCATAAAAATTGAATTTACTCGTCCAATAACTCCCATTGGCGCTTAAGAGCGGGGCCTCTGGTTCTTAAGCATGGGGCCTCTGACGCTTAGGAGTAGCCTTCTTTCTTTACCCGGTGCTTATGCGCCAGATCTGGCGCTTAAAGCACCAAAACTCTTTTGCACATTTTTCACCTATTTGCTCCAAATTTGATCCTTTTTCACTCCTTTGAGCACTTTTCACATTTTTACCAATACATGATAGAAAAACACAAAAATACCTTCCATTAAAGCACAATATCTCAAAAATAGGTATAAAAATGTGTCTAAAAATACTATATGTTTTAGGCGTATCAAAATCCCCCAGACATAAAATGTTACTTGTCCTCAAGTGACACTTCAATCGTTAAAAATTAATATGTAAGATATGTATTTGAGTTTCTTTAAGAATTATTAAAATTTAGAATTAGAAATATAGTAGTCTGACAGCGACTTTATATATGCTTAAAAATATAAGTATTTACTACTACTTTTAAAAGAAATAATTCCTCAACAACTGCACCAAAAACTTAATAACAGTCATAGATTTGATAAAGATGTATGTATAAAATATTCAATAATTGTAAAGTTACACTTATCAACGCAAGTATATGTATCTCTAAAGTAATATAGGGCCCTAATGGAGTCCTAGATATCGATCCCACAGGGAGTAATATTAGAGGCTACGAACTAAAATTTTAGAAAATCAATACTTAATCACAACAATATAATCCAAATTTCTTATCTGTCACTAATAAGCAATTGAAATAAATATGTAGTTTTAATAACTCTTAAATAACTAATTATACTAATAAAGTTTCTAATGTGAAATTCAATATATAAGAAAGCATCGTTCTCCTTGTCAAGAAGTTATAGTGAATGGATAAAGTGAATCAGTTCTAGTTGTATTGTGCCAAATAGGAGCATACCTATTCTTTACCCTTTGGTCCAGGCATAAAAAACATTGACTAATCCTACTCTTGTTTACTGAATCTGCTGCTAGGGTGGGAGGATACCGACTCTCACTTTGGAGCTCCCATGTTCCCCTCGCCTGAGGGCTAACATCTACACATCAGCACCCAAACGATAGAACCAAATTGGGGATTTTTTTCTTATCACTCTAAAATCACCAATTCTACGCTCGATAATTTTATTTCCCTATTTATTTTCACCCAACTTCCAAGGGCTTTGACCTCCCTGAATCTTGGATGTAACCTTCACTTTAGTTGTACAGATTGAAAGTAAATTAAGATCAAAGTAAAAAGGAAGTTAAAATATCATCACAACTAACTTTCAAGGACTTTGACCTCCCTAAATCTTGGATGTAATCTTCACCTTAGTTGTAAAACTATATTTATTTGCACCCAATTTCCAAGGGCTTTGACCTCCTTGAATCTTGGATGTAATCTTCACTTTAGTTGTAAAACTCAACCATTTCCCTATTTATTTGCACCCAATTTCTAAGGGCTTTGATCTCCCTGAATCTTGGATGTAATCTTCACTTTAGTTGTAAAACTCAACATACTTCCAATGGCTTTGACCTCCCTAAATCTTGGATGTAATCTTCACTTTAGTTGTAAAACTCAACATATTTTATTTTGACCTCCATAAATCTTGGATGTAATCTTCACTTTAGTTGTAAAACTCAACATATTTTAAAACCTCCCTCAATCTTGGATGTAATCTTCACTTTAGTTGTAAAACTCAACATATTTTAACAAATAATTGGTCAAATTGAAAGCAAATTAAGATCAAAGTGAAAAGATCATCACAATTTCTTAAACATTATTGGCCAGATTGAAGGTAAATTAAGATCAAAGTGAAAAGATCATCACAACTTCTTTAACATTTGTTGGCTAGATTGAAAGTAAATAAAGATTGAAGTGAAAAGATCATCACAATTTCTTTAACATTTTCATGGCTCAACCAATTCAAATCACCATGCAAATCTCAAGACAAGGAGAAAGACAGAGAAAACTACTCAGATCTCATGGGAAAAACACAAAAAATCTCAAGACAAGGAGAAAGACAAAGAAAACTACTCATATCTCATGGGGAAAACACAACAAATAAGACAAGGGAGAACTACTATGATCTCATGAGGAAAACACAACAAAACTCGGAATTCATCTATAAAAGCAAAGTCATACAAATTACAACAAGTAAATAAACTTATCTCTAATTTCTCCCCAAGCAGACTACTTGAAGTTCCTCTGAATCTCTTCCTTTCTTTACATCACACAGAATTCCTCTTCGAAGCGGCAAGGAGGAAGAAATCTCTCACTTTCCCTCCACTCTTGTACACAGAATTCCTCTTTGAAGTAGCAAGGAGGAAGAAATCTCTCACTTTCCCTCCACTCTTAGCACATAGAATTCCTCTTTGAAGCGGCAAGGAGGAAGAAATCTCTCACTTTCCCTCCACTCTTACAATATCTCGAAGAATTCCTCATAATTTAGACTCTCTACACTTTTTTCACACTTCAATTTTGAGTCTCTCCCCTTCTATTTTCTGCCAAAGTCTTCTCTTTAAAGATGTGGACGAGTTTTCCCAAGAGTTGCTTAAGCACCCCTCCAAAATTTGTCCTCATCCAATGCATAGTTGGACATAACTGCCAAGCTCACTATCGGCGGCCTTGAGGGTGCCGTCAGCGGGCCTTCTAAGTGAATTAATTTTGGAGTCTTGGCAAAACTCCACCGTCGGTGCCGTTGGTCTAGCCGTTGGCGCCCTAGTTCAAATCTTCACATTTTGGTCCTTTTCGCTCCAAATTTCCTCCTTTTTGTATCTTTTTGCTCCAATAACCCTAATTCATCATTCCTGTAACAAAACATCAAAAATACCTTTCTTTAAAGTATAATATCATCAAAAACAGTATAAAATAGGTATGAAAATCTCAATATATTTTTCTTTGGTCAAAATCCCCAAAGATTAACTATTACTTGTCTTCAAGTAATTTTAGTACTATATAAAAGTTATGATCTATGATAGTAAATTTTTAATTCAGAAATACTATAAGTTTGATTTAGATAAATATCATAGTGAGATTTTCAGAAAAAATTCATGTAATTAAATTAACTTTGTAGCTACAAGATTATACAGTCATCAATTTTAAGAGTTTTAGTCTTCTATTCATTTCAAGAATGACTATATGTTGCATTATTAAGTCACTAAAAAGATTCAAAGGTTAAGAACTTGATGAGAACACTACTAGTAAAAGATCTATTTCATTAATATAAGTTGAGGAATGTATTTAGGTTTCCCTTAAGGTAGGTCCAGTGAAGCCAATTTTTGATTAGGCATATCCTCAAGCTTCTCCTCACTTTCATATTTTTTTTCTTTCTTTCTTTTCTCTTTTTCATTTGGATTGCTTTCAATCCTATATATTTTTCTTTTCTTTTCAGGGATTTTTGTCAATCCTTTTTTTTTCCTTTTTCAAGTGAGGATTACTATATCTGGATAGCTTTTAATGATTTTGAACATCACCTTTCATTCCCTCAATTTGAAACTCAAAGTATTTCCTTACCTTATAAATATTTCATAGCTTTTACTTCATTGAGCCCCAATCTTTTCTTCTCAAATNGATTGGGCTGATACTGAGTATATCGGGGGCACTTAGGAAAAGTAACATCAGGCTCACCTCTGTAGTGCCGGGCCTGAGCTTCGTAATAAGCTATACTAAAATTTGAATGCCTTTGAAGGTACTCACTATCATAATCATGTCAACGTTCTAAACGTCCAATCCTTTCATTTATTAATTCTATACTCTTCTGCTGCAAGGTCAACTCATTAATCAAATCAGTCAGAGTAGAGGAACTAGAAGGTGGAAGGTCATAACTTGTAGATGGGACATCTCTACTAGTAGAAGGTTCTACTCCTACTTCCAGTTCTCCATTTTTCATGGGATTCATAAGTTTTCAAATTAGCTTTACTAATGGGTTTCATAGGGTAAACCCATTCCTCATCACCTCCAGTTTCCACTCCAGAAAGTTGGCAAAGTGCATAAATAAGGCCAGGATGTCCTAGACCTCCATTTGTTTCACTCCTTGTCATAGTCAATATATTCTTAAAAATAATTCTCCCCATAATTATATTTCTGTTATTATGAATACAAAAATTCAGAATAGTTCTATCTCTAGTTACCTCACTATGGTGTAGGTCGGTAACAGAGTAGAGGAAATAAAATAGTGTCACGCTTTAGAGGTGACATTTAACATGAAAGAAGAAAAATTTACCTGTTCACGTTGCTTAATCTTCCATGTTCCTTTCCAATCAGTGAGAAAGTTAATCACATCATTCAGGGGGCCTTCCATAGTACTGAAGGATTCATAATGGCAGCTATAAGAGTCTGGAACTCCGTAAAAGGTGTTAATGCGTGTGACATTGAATTCAACAGGAAATCCCCGCACTTGAACGATTCCGTCTTTAGAATAGAATACGTTGGCATAGAATTATTTCACAATATTTGTAGCAGCTTTATTGGTGGTGTAATAGAAGTTTTCCCACATCCGCTCGGTAATAACTCGTTCAATTTCTCCTCCCGGAATCTCAAAAACTTGATCTTGTATATTTCTTTCCTTCAAATACTGAAGTAAATCTCGATTGAGCCTTTGCATTGACGAAGCGAGACTCGTCGAACTCAAGTCGTCTCTTTTATGGTGGAGCCACTTCAATCTAATCACAATTATAGAAAAATTCTAAAATATACTTCAAATATGCAAATAATGGCTTCCAAGAGTAATTCTAAGAGTTTAACACTAAGTTTCATGAATTTCTTCCTTCACATTCTCAAATTTTTTGGATCTCCTCAATGTGCAAGAAATTCATGATAAAAATCAAATATCTTTAGCTTGGATTGAAGCTCTTACCTAGAGATGATCAAATCTGATGTCTAAATGCCTTGAAATCGCCTCCCAATCCAAGATCTCTCAAGCCCTAGGTCAAAAATCAATTTTTCAAAGGAAGGAGATGATGAAAAGTGGCGGTTGACTGGTAAAAATCACGTTTAAAGGTGTTTTTTTCATGATCTCGCCATCGATGAGGTATTTGGCGCCGTCGGCGCGCTCTATTGAAATTATATCCTAAGTCTCAGGAAAAGTCCACCGTCGGCGGCGTCGAGGGCACCGTCGACGGGCTCTATTGATTTGTTTCAATTTTTAGATTTTTACAATTTTGATCAATTTCAAGCCTCAACGACATCCGTTCAATCATCATAGACGTAATTTTAAGTGATTAAATGATGTACTTATCATAAATAAACTTTCGCAATACAAAACATCACAATTATGTATAAATTCTAAGAGTTTCAATATGCATTACATAACACACCTAAGTTTAGTACTTTCTCAACCTCTATACATTAATTCAGCGTCGCAATCCATGCCACAACACTCAAAATGCTAAAAAAAAACATCCTATGCTTAGTCTCAAATATACAAATATCTAAAAGCCTAATTCTAAAGCAAAGAAAATGCAAAGTTCAAATCAAATTACATAAATAGACAAATAGGTAGCAATATAAATCTACTATTCTTCAAATTCAGTACTAGATTCTCCTCTGAGATCACCCATTGATTGGACATGTACGAAGAGGTTATAGAAGGGTCACTATGGAAATTCTTCAGTAGAATTCTCTTCTAGCAATTTCATCTTCCTCATCAGCCGTATCAAACTATCTTCTCTATTTCCAGATTGAGAAAAATGTTCTTTCATCCTCCAGTATAGATGATCAAGGAAATTGGATATTTTATTAATTGCATTCATGACATTTTGTACCTCCTTCTCCAATTTCTTGATTCTACGCAGGATCACAAGAGTCTTCTCCGGAACTAAAGGTTGAATCGACAGTGAATTTTGAGATGATTGATCTATCATAATAGTCATGTCATTTTCATCTTCAAAAGCTGGGAATCTCTTAATGGGGTCCAAAGGCTTCCAAGGTAAAAGTAAATTTTCCCAATTTTCATAGGATACCTGGAACTGACTGCAAAGTGAGAAAATTGTGGAAGGGTGTCCAAGCCCATAAGTTGATCCATGAACGATCAAGCCTAAAATTGACTTCACAATTATTGATCCAATATCGATCGGTAGTCCCATTTGGATGCAGTAATTCAGAATAGCACTTTCCCTAGAGACTTTATCGATCTTCATTGTCGGTAACAGTTTCACAGAAATGAAGAAGTGCCAGTGTTTTGAAATGAGATTTAGGAGTGTCACAGAAAAAAAAACATACCCATTTTCTCTCATTTCCCAGTCTTTAGTTTCGTTCGTTAAATATTGGTAAATCTCATTTATATGGTTTCTAGTCGGGACGAAATTGAAAAAATGGTAGACATGAACGTTCTTGATCATATATAATTCATTGATCCATGCAAGAGTGAAAGTTATCCATCTACCTCGCACATAAACGACTCTCTGGTTGATTCCATGAAAATTTGCATAAATGTCCTTCACCATAAGAACAACCATGGAAGCGATAGTATAGCACAACACTTCCCATTTTCACCACACTATCATCTCTTCAATTTCTGTAGAGGGATTATTCAATCCGTGATTTACGAATCCTCGTTCCTTGATTAATCTTTTCTCGCCAGTACTTTGTTGAAGATTCGTTGCGCTTCAGCAATGTTGACCTCACTTTTGGTTGAGGTCTAGAAAACTTCTTTGGTAGCCTAGGTCTAGCCATAGGACTTTCCTATTGACTAGTCTTAGAAAATTAGAAGAGGTACCCCACCATTTGAAATTCAAAACTCTTCTTTTTACTCAACTTGAAATTCCACATATTGATCTTAACCTCTAGCATTTAGTAG
>JXCR01147179.1:1208-23850 GCA_002079205.1 Phalaenopsis hybrid cultivar
CAAGTTAAGCATTTCACATAGAATTGGATAAATATCCATTCTAAATGAACCATGGATTAATGTATTGTGAAGATATGGTGTACCTTAGTTCCAGGTCAACACCCAGGGTCAACCCTAAAGCCAAGTAATCCTATAGGGATTTTTTTTTTTGAATTCTCTTATAATGATCTTACCTACTAAATGTTGGAGGTTAAGATCAATATGTGGTATTTCAAGTTGAGTAAAAAGAAGAGTTTTGAATTTCTAATGGTGGGGTACCTCTTCTAGTTTTCTAAGACTAGTCAATAGGAAAGTCCTATGGCTAGACCTAGGCTACTAAAGAAGTTTCTAGACCTCAACCAAAAGTGAGGTCAACATGGGGCATATTAAAGTTGTTTAGAGCGACACCGGTTAGGATCATACAGTTCCCTCATTATGGTCCCACTATTTTCTTTCGGATTCACTTAGTTCAAATAAATTTACTAAACTCAAATTAAGGAGTTTCATACTCTCATTTAGACCATGGGAAATCTCGTTAGCAACAGTAAGTTACCTCTTCCAAGGGATTCCCGATCATCCGATAGAGATGTCTTAATTTAGTTGCAATTGTTGTTTCATCATGCTTGTGATTAAATTTTGAGTTATCTTATATTTTAAATGTTGTGGCGGTAAATTTTATCTTGATTTATTTTTAGCTTTAGTTTTGGTTTTACAGCTATCCTAGCAGTTCTGTTTTTCATGCAGGTGACATCGTTGTTTAACATGCAAGCTCGAGGCATGAAGTACAAAAAGGTAAATGCATTAATTTAAAAGCATACCTATCGATTCTTCTCGTTCCTCCACCTGAAAGGTCCGTACTTGCAAGACATGTGTATAATTTTGTAGAGAATTTAAATTGTTGGACTAGATGAAGGTTTAGTTATCAAACCCCAAGTTATGATTTTATTGAATCTTAGAAAATCTTAGTGGATGATTTTAGAACAAAAATATGGCAAGTCCAATTTGTCCTTCAGAATGTCCAATAGATTTTGAAATGCTTTAGGCATGACCCTGGATTATTTTGAAGATCTCTTGAAACATCCCGAGTTCATTCTGGACTTATCGTATTGTTCCATTAATCATCTAAGGTCAAAGTGCGACTATCCGGTTGCTCAGTGAAACTTGACAATTTAATTATCCCTAGGATATGATCTCGATTAATCAATTGATGTTTCATTTAAGAGTTATGTAAGTGGGTGCACATAATTAAGGTCAGGCTTATAGTGTTTAAAGGTGTTAATCACCAATTATATCATCTTCCAAATCCAATCAATTGAGATTAGACATTGAGCCTAGGTTACTACTAAGCCTTTAACAATCATAATAGGTGAAATGATGATTGTCAGAATTTTGATTTAAGTGATATATATTCTTATCAAATAGTCAAAATCATCCTCAACTTTGGGCTTAAGAAATGAAAACTATTATCTTTCCAGCTTAAGCCCATCACTTAAGAATCGTTTGATTTTCATTGACTTCCAAGTCATGAGGATTAGGAGGATTATGATTTTGTTGATGTTGTGCAAATATGGTGAGTGAGTTTCTACCTTTTAACCCCATTATATTTCAATCATCCAAACATATTTATTAAGATGAAATTACCCATTTTCCCTTGGTTAATCCTAAATTTTGATTAAGGCACCAAATTCTAAAATTACCACTTTGCCCTTAGGTGCATTTCACCTTATAACTCATTAAACACAACTCAAATGACTTTGAGGGTTTAGAGTATCATATTTATGAGGTAATTATAATATTAGAAGAGAATATGTGGACTTCCTAAAATTCAATTTAATTTAATTATTTATTTAAATTCAAGAAATAGAATTTTTAGAAATTAATTTATTTTACTTTCGAAGATAAAGTTTTAGTTTATGAGAAAATTATTAGAACTTTTCCTAGGCAAAATTTCATGTTTTTTTGAATTAAATTTTTATTATTAACAAGTTTTAACGATTTAATTAAATAGAAAATAATGTTTTGATTAAAATTTTTTTTTAATAATTTTATTAGACTTCTCTGAGTTCATAAAACTCACAGAATCAAATTTTTTATTTTATAATTTTTAATTTATTCATTATAATTATTTTGATGAGAAATTAAGGGAAATTCATTTTTTAAGCTTTTAAGAATTATTTTTAATTTAGGAAAATAAGAAAAATATTTTAATGAGTCTCATGTGATCAGAGAGCAACTAGGAACATTTTGATATTTTTGGGATTTTTAATTATTTTTAATTATTTTAAAATTCAAATTAAAACTAAAAAAATTAAGTATTTTATAAAAAATATTTTTTATTTTTCCCAAGTGCCTCTGATCACAAGGAACTCAGAAAACCACTTTTCATAATTTTCCCATGTGTATTTTATTTAATATAATTATTTTTATACAAAAATACATGGTTCCTTAAAAATTAACTTTAATACTCAAACCTAATCAAATATTTTTCAAATTTTTTCAATGGATAAACATGATTTTTATAAATAATGTGGGATTAATTTTTTAAAATTTTGATAAGTATATAATTTATAAAAATTAACATAAGATATTTAGATTTAATTAAATATAAAAATTTACAAGATAATTCAAGATATCATGATATTTTTTTCTAGATTTCTTTGACCACAGGAAATCTACTAAAATTATTCCCATAATTTTCTAAATGATATTTTGATTTATATAATTAAAATAAGCCAAAATAGTCTCCCTAGCTTGAAAATTAGGGCTACGAGCATAGAAATGTCCTCTGACCTTGGAAAAATCAGAGGACATAGCCTCTATCATGAGGAACAAACCCTTAAAATGTCAATCCATGGAGAGCAATGTTTGATCATAATGAATTAAAATATTTCAGAGGGTATTTAATTTATTAAAAATCAGGAAATAAGAAAATAATTTTTATTTTTGTCTACATTATTCTCCTCTCCTCACTAAGCAAGAGGGTATTTTTCTTTTATTTTATGATTTTCCTAGAGAAAGATATGAATTTTTGAAGTTTAGGCATTTAAAATAATTTAGAAAATCCATATTTTTCTACTTATCCTACACGACGCCAACTCAACCTACGACGGCTTCAAACTCACACGCGGCGCGCTCCCATTGGTCACCGCCATCCACCTCAACTGCCACGCAGACCGCAGTTCACACACCAAGAGTCTGTCCGGCTCGATCTCCTCAGTTCATTGGATACACGTGCGATCGGACGAGTCCTCGTTATAGTCCCCAAGTGACCTAACCCAAGAACCGTTCACACTAAAACCTTAAGATCTTTTCCTAGACTCAACCAAATCACATGGGTTCCTAAACCTTCATCTACTCAAGACAAACCTATCCATACGGTATATATGGTATGAAATATAGTAAATACGTATAATGAATCAAAAAAGGCTCGGATTAGATTTGAGGTTCAATATCTTTGTCCGAGAGGGGAGGCCTCAATCATATTGCTTTGGTAGCTTTGATTGGGTCCAACGAACCTCCAGATGAAGTCCTAGGTCCTGGTAAATTGTCTAGGTATGCTTTTGATCAAACTCGATTTCAGGTGTTGGTCTAGAGCTATCTTAGAGGCTGTTTCAAAGGGGATTTTGATGGGAAATCAACTCCTCTTTCTTTATGGATGGTGCGTGCACAATTAATTGAAGTTTGGTTCGCTATAGAGGTGTGGATAAATTTTTCGTGGTTTTAGGGAAAATATTAGTGAAGAAATTGGATATGTGGAGTGACTATGAGTGGCTGAGAGCAAGGGGATTGCACTTGGGATGGTTTGGAGAGGCTCTGGTGATATTTTGGCAAAATTTCCCCAAAGTTTCTATCACTCCATACTTTGGCTGTGGAGAGGTTAATTTAAAGCCATGGCTACCTAGTGGAGCTCAGGGCTGGGAGTTGGGTGCTAAAGCATGCTGAGGTGCAGGGAAGAAAGGCTCAAGCATCCAATTAGATTTAGCCAAGTCAGGGGGGTTTAATTTTGGGTTTTTGCTAATGGGGGCACCTTTAGACTGACTGTTTCTTGCAGTTGAAGTAGTGGCTGGCCAGGGTATGGTCACTTCTTGGCTCAGGGAGGCCAAAGGGTGCATAATGATGATTAACTCTTAATGTTATGGCATTATGAAAAAAATGATTTGGCTTAGGCCCAAAAGTGAGATAAAATCCCTTAATTTAGGGAAACCTTGGTCCATAACACACCTTGGCTGGTTTAGGTGGGCTTAGGCTGGTTAATAGGATGCACTTGGTGGCTGGAGTGGTTTTTGGTTGGCCAATTTAGTTTGGTTGGATCAAATTTGGTGTACAAAATTGGCTTGGAGTTGAGTTTGGGTTAGGCTAGCCATGAAATTGAGCTCAATTAATTGATCAATATTGTGTAGATGAATTTCATGAGGAGTTTAGAAAAGATTTGGAGTGATTTGGAGTTGATTTGGAGGTTCAATTTAAGGGATTTTGGGCATTTGGTCAATTTGGGGGTGTTGGGTTATATTTGGGTTTAGGTTGGGCTAAGCTAGGGTTAGGTCCAAATTGATGGCATAAATTGGGTGTCAATTTTGGGGTTTAGACATTCAATTGGATGACATTTGGGGACATAGCCAATTTAGGGCAAATTCGGTGGTTTTGGACTTGAGTTAAAATTAAATAAAATTGAGGCTTCACTAAGGCCAATTGAAGTTCCAATTTGATGTGTAGGATTGTTATGAAGAGTTTAGGATTTAAGTTGGGGAAAATTTAGTAGGCTATGGGGTTTAATTTGGTGGGGTTAAGTCATATGGTCAAAATTGGCGGTTTGATTTAGATCAAAATTGAGCTAAAAGCATGGGTCAATTTGGATTGAATTTGGTTTGAATTGATCATATGAAAGATAAATTTGAGTTTAGGATTGAAATTGAGAGGAATTGGGGCCAAATTGATGGACATTTGAGGTGAATTTGGGGAAATTGGGTCTTTAAAGACAATTTTGGGGTCAAATTGGACAAATTGGGTTCAATTGAAGGGTCCAAATTAGTTTTGGAGATATTTGAAGTGATTTTGGATGTTTTAGGAAAGTTTGGGGTACCAAGGGTATTTTTGTAATTTTGGCAAATTTGAGGGTATTTTAGTAATTTTTGGCAAATTTGGGAGGTTCTGGGCAATTTGGGTACTTTGAAATGATTTGAAATGATTTTTGAACAAATTTGGGTACTTTGGGTGAATTTGAGAATTTTTGCAAAATTTAGGGTTTCAAGGGCATATAGGTAATTTGGATGAATTTAGGGGCAAAAGGCCAAGTTGGAATTTTTTGGTAGAATTGGGGTGTCAATCACCTTATATGAGCTATGAACCAATGAAACCCCCATTTGGGTCCTCTATGTACTAGTCTTAGCTAAACCCTAACCTAGGGCTAGTGGGTCTAGGGGACCATATACATGAGTCTCCCAAAAGATTAAGGGATCAAAGTCAACAATTTTGGGTTTATGGTTGCAAGTGAATCTAGGTGATAGTGAGTGTAAGCGAGTGAACTAGCTCCAGAACAACAGCTAGGGTCAGTGATCCCGATATTTTTTTAATATGTAAGGATTTATGAAGTTGACACCACTACTTGAAGATTTTAATCCCCGGTAATGGCACCAAAAACTTGATCACAAGCAAAGTAAGATTTCAATTATATTTGTAGGGATTTTACTCAAGTATACATATCATTATTAAGTAATATAGAGCTTTCTGATTAAGCCTCGAATATCGATCCCACGGAGATTGAGGTTAATCACGGCGACTTTCAAGAGAAATTCTAGTTTAGAATAACAAGCCCTAGCTTGGAAGGTCGATGAATATTGGTTTTGATTATATCCTACAATTATCACTACAATGCTACTTCTACTTCTAAACTAAAATACTTATAGAAAATCAGAAAGTGGGGTTTAATATATTAAAAGTACTCTTCCTCATGCAACGAAATTAGTGACATGTGTAAAAGTAAAACTAATAGCGAGAGAGATTGTGACAAATAGTAACAATTATATTCTTTACATTTACTAGAGATGCTATAAAAAATATTGGTTAATCTAATGTTTGAATAGTTCTAAAGACGGGCTAGGCAGGGAAGATACTAGCTCTCACTCCAGAGTTCCCTCTTATCCCTCCACCTGGAGGCTAACATCTCTAATCAAAACCTAAAACAATAGACCAAATTAAGGGGCTTTAGCCTGTCACTCTAAAGTCCTCTAATTCTACACCCATTAAAGATTATTTCCTTATTTTTTTGCACTCAACCATATGGACTACATTCTCATCCATACAATCTCATGTGATTCTACGACAGTTGATTGAGACAACACCATCCCAGATCTTACATGTTCTCACAACAGATTTTAACATGCAAGTTGATCAAGTTTACATGTAAATGAAGAACAAAGTAGAATAATCAACATTAAAATTCTCACCCTACTCAATCTATATCTTACACATGCATACTAATTCATTACAAGAAGGGTAAAGAAACCTACTCACGACACATGGAGAAACATTAAGAACTTTTCATTGAATAAGACTTTGAAACCATACAAACAAAGAACTATATTCAAATCAAAACAAAATGAAAATACTTATCTTAGATGGAAATCAAACTCTCCTTGTATATCAAAAGTAATCTCCTTACAATCCTCTCCAAGAACAAAGTGAAAAGAAAAGAAGAAATTCTCATACTCTCTCTTTCTCTCTCACCTTGTCACCCCACTTGGGGCTCACGCCCAAGCCTTCTTCTTCTTCTCCAAGTCTTATTCTCCTCTTTCAATTAATTCAAGAGTCCAAGAGTTATTTTAAAAACATTTCCAAGCCTTTTTTTTATAATTTCCAAAGAGATGCTTAAGTGTGTCTTCAAAAATGTCCAGATTCAATGATTCTTCCAAATGGTACCTCAAGTGACTCTTCATAACTCCATATAACCACCATAAATTCTTCTAGAAAGCCACCTTTCTCATTTCTAATGAATTCTCCAAGAGATGAACGAAGCAACGCTTCAAAAATCATCCAAATCTGATGTATATTCTAGAAGATAAGTTGAAAACCGTCTTTGGCGCCTAAGTGCCGTTTTTGGGTGCTGAAGCGCCCCCCTCTCTGTCTGGCACCTAAGTGACATATTTGGGCACTTAAGCACAGGGCACAAGCACTTTAGTGTCCAGTTTAGGTCCCTTTGACTCCGGTGTGCTCCGGTTCAACCCGATTTGCTCTGTTTTGGTCCTTTTTTGCTCTTTTTGCTCCAATCACTCCAAATTCTTCAATTTGATGTATCTACAACCAAAAATAAAAGAAAACATACCTTTAAGTTGCAATATAATTATAAAATAAAGTATGAAAAATAGTACATTTTCAGGTGTATCAGTCAGTCATAAGGTCGAGCAGTCTTACGGGGACTCTCCTTGAGATCCTCCATACTGACCCCACCTACTAAGTGCTAGATGTTAGGACCAATATGTGGAGCTTCAAGTTGAGCAAAGAGGAGTTTAGAGTTTCTAATGGTGAGGGTTCCTTTTATAGTTTTATAGGAATATTCATCAAGAAAACCCTATGACTAGAGCCTAGGCTACTAAAGAGAGAAAACTAAACTTTAACCAAAAGTGAGGTCAACACCCAGATAGAGACATGAACACAACTGTACCAGCGTTCACTCCAGCACCAGTACAAGCCCATGCACATATTTTTGTGAATGCTTTGTTGCACGTGTGCCACGTGCCCCCATGTTGTTTTAAAGCATCCGAACTAGCATTTGAGTGCATCCACGTGCTCGCGAGCTCAACTGCGCTTGCACAAAGGTGTATCCGCACCTGCCAACTTGCAAAAATGCTAAACTGTATATTTTGACCAATTTAAAGAGTTTAAATGCTTACTTTAGACTTGTAATGCATGAACTAAGTATATAAACATGTTTTTTATCATTATGAGAGCACTTTTGGCCTTGGAGATTGTGCCTCTAGTGTTCAGAGAAGTCTTCTGGAGCTTTTGGAGTTTTTTTTCCTCAGGTTCACTCAGAAGAGTATGCTATCTCATTTCTTCTTTTTCATGATTTTTGGAGTTTTTTTATCTTGTAAGGTGAGATTGGGTGATTATTTATAAGAGAGATCCACAAATGTTTGTATTAAACAGAGAGAACCGTTATATATTGCAAGGACTGATTGGCTCTGTAATGAGATTTCTATACTTCTTGTGTTGTATCCTTTTTATTTAAGTTAAAATAAAGTTCATTTTTTTTCATCATGCATTGTAGCTAATATTGTTTTGTACTCTTGCGATGTAAGACTTATGGATTTCTTGTGGTTTTCATGCTATAGATTTTATGTTTCCCTCGATACCTTTTTTGGTAGATGAATTTCTAGCATTGATGTTTTAACCTTCTAGATTACATTTTCTTATGATCTGCCTGTTGCATAATGGAATGAGTTGGTTAACAGAAAAACTGGTAAAATTGACATATTCAATTAGGATTTTGCAGCATATACAAGGGGTTGAAAAAATCCTATAAAATGTTATAGGGTTAAACAAAATTTAACTTATGGGTTTAGGAGTCTTCTTTTGACCTAGGCATATGTGTAAGGAAAAACCTTTTATTTCTCATTGTCAACAATAGTGTGGGTTCCATAAGAAAACCTCAAGAAATCACTTGATAAGTATCATAAGAGTATGAACCTTAGATTTCTGAAAAACTCAACACTTTTTCATTCCATTTCTCATTATGACATTTTTAGGACTGTTGGATTAATTTTTTTTAATTCGATCATTATAAACTAGACTTAGTGATATAGTAAACTATAACTTTCCCTGTTAGAAATATTTTGGCACTATTCTCTTTGGATTGATACACAAACTTATTTCCATGTATTACTTGATTGAAACGTATACTTGTGTGATTGACCAAAGTACCTCATGGTAACTTTTAGGCCATCACTTAAACAATATCCAAGAGAACAAAGACATTGAGGTTAAAAAAAAACATTCCTAAACTTTATTTAGCTTTGCTGAGATTGATATTCAGGTTTTAAGCAATTGATTGTGACATAGATTGATTAGATTTCTACTTAATAATTTATCATGACCCCTAAAATTAATAGGAGTTCTGCAAATCTCTTCCACAAAATCGGGAATAGCATACTAAAAGTTTGGCTCTGTCCTAGCCCATAGAATTTCAGAAATCTTCCACCTTTTCATTAATGTTTTTCAATTCATTTATATATTGTGCAAGAGGATGATTTGGTGTCGAATCATCCACCAAGAAATTGATTTGGCCATCCCTCAAATATGATAAATTGTTCAACAAATTTTCTAATTTTTATTAGTTCTTTCCAAATTATTAAGTCACCCAAGTGGGCACTCACTGAACAAGGGTGAGAGTTATGAATATATGTAGCTTACATAAACCTTTCCCAAAGGCTCTCAATTTTCCTTATCTTTATCCACAGCTTGGTGAAATTTATTCTCATTGTCATTTGCATTAGTCTAAAGCTAAGTCTCCCATTTTCCCTAGGCTTGCACAGTTTACTCCAGCTTGCCAGTCTAAATTATTTCCATGAATAGCCCATAAGAAATTTTTCGAAGCTCTTTCAATTCTGTTATGCATACCCATAGTGATTTTGAAAACATGCAAAGAAAACCATGGAATAAAGCCAAGCACACAATAATTCTCCCAATAAGACAAACAAGAATTAATAAAACTTTTAGTTCTCCAAATAATCTTCTATAAAGCTTCCTTGATATGGGGACACCCAAATAATTAAGTGGAAGTTCCTTAATCAAGAAACCACTAAATTCCAAAAGCCAGTTTCTTCTTCTTGTGCTAATTCCATTACCCAAATATAAAGCACATTTATTAGAGTTGAAAACCATCCCTAAAACTTCTTTATGGTGGTGTAACACCCTGCACATCCTCTTCACTGAGCTACTAATTTCATTGATAAAAATGATGATGTCATCAACATATGCCAAATGAAAGATAAGTATGGAATAGTAATTGTCTTTATGAAAATTTGCCTTGTCCCTACAATTTAGGACCAGCTTCATAAATTCAATTTACCAAAACACTTTTTATAAAAATAATTGCATGATCTATACTTGTAATTAACCATAATCATTAATCCCATCTTAACAATTTGAACCAATTTAATAAATCTCCCATCTATCATAGTTTATAAAGAGAGCTAAATGAGTTAAACCTATTTTATCCAATACTTTCTCTAATTTATTATATTCCTTAATAATATTTTTATTAATTTTATCATACCATATTAATGCATCTTCCATCCTTCATTGCATTCCAAAACACCAAATTTCACCTTTTATCTTCTTCTTGCCAAAATGAGCTCATTTATATCAAACAAGAGATGGAACATTAAAACATAATAATTAACAGAATATGGATCTGATTCTAATTGAGTTCGTGGACTTCAATGAGTGGTTAAATAATTAAACAAATAAGAACGGGGTAATTAGTGACACCCACCATAGCATATATCTTAAAATCTCATTAAAAAGGAGATTAATGAAATTAATAACAAGTTAATGAAAACAACTTATAGGTTTGCTAAAATCTTCTTTTGGGTGCTTCATTATGTGGAAACGCACTGCATTTTTGTCAGTTTTCTTCTTTATTAGATATCACCATCTTGTCTGCTTAACTTCCACTAAGGATTTTACGTGCTTGCATGCAAGCCCTTGAAGATGTTATAATGCCACTTCGACGCTCTGATTCATTCTTCGTGGAATGCCATATTTGCAGTTTGGACCCTTATGAATGATGACGAAGTTGTCCGTGAAAAGCAGAGGACATCGTTTGGCTTTGGCAATGTCAAAATGTTAAATTTCATTAGTAAATGAAACTGCGGCCTTCATGCTTCATTCACTGCTGTGGCTGAATTTCGTTGAATAGTCACTAGGACCTCAACCAATCTTCTAATTTGTACGCCTAAAAATGATATGCATGATTCTTAAGGCAATCTAATAAAACAAATTAAGAGAAATAAAATGAGAATCATCCTCTTGACGAAAAATTACGAGTGCTCATAAAGCCGACCGGCTAAAATCTTCCAGCCAATTTACAGTCAGCCGACCGACTGAAGGTGAGTCGAACAAGTAAGGGCCACCTTGGCCAACAAGAGATGGACATTCATTTCAAAGTTCGAACAAAGGTCTGGTACCCCTAACAATCTCACATTTATCTACGTGAGGCTCTCTCTATGACCCCAAAAATCCTCAAAGAACTTTCGAAATAAACAATGAACAAGTAGGCCTACCAACTACTCTAAGGCTAATTGGTTGCATCTCTCAGAGCCGACCAGCTTCCCAAAACAAAGGGTGACTGGCATCTAGACAAAATAATCGACAGACACCAACTCGATTGGCCCACTCGAGGACCTACCGACCAGAAGGTTCATGTACATTAAAAAAAATGTCAAAATCAGTTGTAAATATGAAAAAAAAAACATAGCAAAAGACAATAATGTCTTGTAACCTCTTACTAAAACAAGGGCAGACATGTAATGTTCCACTTGTAGCACTCTGTCTTCTATAAATAGGGGATCCATAGCATTTAGTAGGAACTTTTTTGACTCATCTATTAAAACTTATATTATGTAAGGTGATCTCTTTCCCCTTTTTTCTTGTAAGCTCAGTTACAATAGATAAAATAAGTCATAGAGCCCAATAATACCCCATTATGACCATACAGGGCAAGTTTATGTGTGCTCTTTTACTTCTTTCTATATCTATCCCTCTCTATTTCTCTCTCAAGATTCCAACCTCTCCAATCCTTAGGCATGCCTCTCAGAACAAATATAGATTCAACATCATAAAAGGTATGTTAAGTGTGAAGCATGCTACTGACAAGAAGGGTAGTGACATTGATGCGCCCCTAGCGTGTGTTGTTTTTCTGTATGTTTTATGTCAATTCAATTCCCCTGAGATGGTGCCAAAAACTTGACCCGACCTGTAATTACGTAGTAATTTAGTTTTCAATATACGACAAAAAACTTGACCCAATTTATATTTAACAGCTAATATACAAAATTGAAATATTATAAAATATAATAAATAGTTTACACACTATGGGTTCTACGCAAGTGCACGTATCACTTCAAATGATATAGGACTTTCTAATTAAACCCCGAATATCGATCCCGCGAGGAAGCGAGGAAAGATGTCCTTAGTCAAATTCCAGTCTACTATTATTAGTCCTTAGTTTAGAATGTCGATTAAAATGGTGTTTTATCTAGCAACTACTCCTAAATACAAATGTTAAATGTAAGGATAATAATTATTCCTAAATGTAAATATTAATTCTTAAGATAACCCTTTTTGGATGAGTTGGTTTGGAGAGCTTTAAGATGTTAAAAACTACTATTCTTATGTAGCGAATTGGATAATGTAAATGAATGAGATACATTAAATATTGTATGTGTCAAATAGAAGCAATTTTAATTCTCTACCCTGATTCAGTGTTATAGAAAATCAATTATTTGTGCCAAATAGGAGCAATTTTAATTCTCTACCCTAATTCAGTGTTATAGAAAATCATTGGTTAATCTTAGGTTTAGTCTCAAAATCCGTAGCTAGGCTAGAAGGAAATTGGCTCCCACTCCAGCTCTCCCACTTCCTTTCTTATGAAGGCTAACTCTCGCTTTAGTTTTTAAACACAAAGATCGAATTGGGGATTTTTAGTCTGTCACCCTAGAAATCTCCAATTCTACACCCAACAAAGTATATTTCCCTATTTATTTGCACTTAATCTCATGAACGAAATACTCATTCATGGACTTAAATGTGATTCTCACTCTATTATAAAACTCATACTTCATTTCCCGAATCATATGTTTCACAACATATTTAACAATTCAATTGACCAGATAGAAAAGTAAATTAAGAGCGGAGTTGAAAAACCATCACAATTTATAATTAAAACTTCTTCTAGCATGCATCCAAATATCCTAAACATGAATCTTACTCATTGCAAAAGAAAAGTAAAAAGAATATAACGACATAATCTTCTCATGCCACTATTTCCAAAAAAGAAGAAAGAGTAAGAGAAACACATCACAAAGCACGAAGAAAACACAACAAAAAACTTCATTACATTAAAGCAAATCCACTAGATAAGTGTTTACAAAATCATAAGATAATGAAGAAAAAAATACTTATCTTTTTTCCTTTGAAAGAAAGATAAAAATTTCTCCCACAAAGTCTCCCACTGATCCATGCAATGCTAGAACATTCCCTTACAGATTCTCTCAAAATTCCCTCACCAATCTCTCCAAAAAGGAAGAAATCTAAATTTATACTCCTATTCTAAGATCTCTAAACATTCTCCACATTTTTCCACTCACATACACCACCTTTTCTGACATAAAAGCACTCTATTATAGTGTAGAGACGAATTTCCCAAGAGATGCCTCTAGCAACCTTCCAAAAAGCGTCCAAATATGTTGACTCTTCTAGAAATTTACCCAGAATCACGTACAAACCATCTCGGGCACTGTTGGAGCTATTTTGGGTGCTGTCAGCACCATTTTGGCATCATTTTATGCACTCTAGCGCTGCCGACACTGGTTCTGGCGCCGTCAGTGCCCACCTTGCGCAACTCCAAAATTTTGCTTTGTTTGGCTCCGTTTTAGCTTCGTTTCACCCCGTTTCAGTTCTGTTGCATTCCTAACAGATAGACATACAAAATAAACATAAAAATAACCTTCCTTTAAAGTTTAATTTCATTCAAAAATATGTGAGAAGTGTAAAAGAGATTAAACTTAGAAAGACATCAAAATGTGCTAGGACAGAATTTTCTTTCTTGTTCGTTTTTGCTCCAAATTGCACCATTTTTGCTTTTTTTTCTCCAAGACACCATTTTATGTACCTGAAACCAAAAATATACAAAATAACTTCATTTAAAGTGCAATATCATTGAAAATCACCAAATATAGACATTAAAAACATATGAAAAATTGAACCTTTTTTAGGCGTATCAGACACCAATGAGGAGAAACGCTTCTCAGAGACACCCTTAACACTAGATACTTTATATTGTTATGTGTGCGAAGAAGGATAGATTCTTTAAAGTTGGTCTCACTTTTTAAAAGAGGAGATATCATGTTATTCCTTTAAAGAGGTCTAAAAAGGGTCCCGATAAAATTTCATCCAAGTGTTCTACCAAATGCTGTAAGAATGATGAGGCTCATCTTTCCAACAAAAAGTGAATAGATTTTATAGATGTTATAAAGATTAGTGACGAAGAACATATGGAAAATGAGAATCATCAAATGACTCATAATGTTGTTGTTATCGTGAATATTGATTGAAAGATCTGAGCTTGAAAAACACATATTCCTAAGGAGGTGCTAAAGCATCTATGCAGTAAACGTCAACAAGAAAATGAGTTGTTAGGTCTCTTTCTACTCTTGCACATTTTTTCTTCTTTTTTAAACATTCAAATTTTGTTGAGGCTCAGTGTGTACATATTTTGAATGTTTGGTGACTCAATTATTAAATGCTTTTAATGAATTATCTGAATTGGTAGAATAATTCTTTAGGTAATAAAGATCAATTTAGGAGTTGATACATACATACATACATACAAAGATTCACTGTTCACCTAAATTAAGAAATATATGATCATAAGATTATATGAAAATCATAACTACTTTGATATAACCTAAATACATATTACCGTATAAGGCTAATTAGAACTATGACAATTATTGTCCAACTATAATGGTCATAATGTGGCTACAAAAACCATAGTGAAGCTACCATAGTCATAGTGATGCTACCATATCCATTTTTTGTTGATATGACATTCATAATTGGCTACAAAAAATCATAAACAACATTCATATGTTTTAATTGCCAGTATTGGTCGACAACAACTGATGGTCTATGACGACCCCTCATGTTTGGAAACTATCCCTAATGCTTAACGATGACCTCTAGTGGTAGATAGCGATCTTCAATGGTCGGTTGCGAAAATGGGAAAAAGTCGATAATCACAAGGACTTCAAAAGAAAAGTTTTAATCTTACATTTCTCTTCTCTACCTCCATTCCAGTAAAGAATAAGAGTTTATTTATAACTTTTAAGAGAGTAAATTCATTAAATTTAATTAGAATCTCAAAATAATTAACTAGGCAATCTACATTAATTCCATTAATCGTAGTTCATGTTTCTAAATTTTAAGTAAGTCTTTTAAAGATCTCAAAAGTTATTGGTTATAACAGTCACAGTAGATCTATAAAGTCATAGATAGGGTATGTAACAATCATAGTTGGTTACTGAAGCCAAATTCGGTGACTATAACAATTGTAGTTAGCTACAAAAGGTATTGTTTGTGCCTATAATATTCATATTTGGCTATAAAAGCCATAGTTGGGCTACAACAACTGTGGTTGGAAAGGTACGATATTTGTAGTTGGGTGTGACAATTGTTCGTAGGGGTATAAAATCAATGGTGGACAATGACAACTCTCGTATTAGGTAGCTATCTCTTATGCTTGAAAATGACCTCTAATGATCAATACCAACCTTTGGTGGTCGATAGAGATTTTAGGTGATCGACAACAACCAACGCTACTTTAAGAGTTAATTTTTAGTTGTTATTTAACTTACTCATCTATTCTCCCCCTCCCATTAAATAAAGACTATTGTCCTATTTATAGTTTTTGAGATGGGCATTTCAGTAAATTTAGTCAAAATCTCAAAATATTTCATCAATAATCTACATTGATTTCCTTGATCATAGGTCATATTTTCAACATTTAATGGGCTTGTTACATTTCTCTCATCAATCTAATTGATTTGACTATAAGCATGCAAAACTTTAAATCGGATTAGTCCTGAAAGTAATGTTCCAAAATTTTCAATTGGACTTTAGATGTTTGATCTAGGCTTCATAGAATTTGGATTGAATCACTTTCAATTCATTAGTCTTGTACTATTAAGATGCTTAAGTTTGTTAAATTTGGGGCGAGTTGATTTTGAATATGAATTAAATAATAGGTTGGGTGTCACTGGATTGATAACATATCTCAAAAAAGAAAATTTATAAGTAGGCTCCACATATATATACCCAATCCTAAAAGTATTCAATAAATCTATAATCTAGAATTAAGACATAAGGCAAGACCAAAAAACCCTTGGTCTTCTCCCCACAATCCCTTCTCCAAGCCTTGAGACTCATGCTCATACTGAATTTCCAGTATAGACTCTCTTAAGGGACTGAAAGAACATATAAAAATTTTCAAAAGATGCTCGTAAAATAGAGATTAGCAAAGACTATCTCTTGTAACGTATAAAAGGCCATATCGACTAAGAGGAGAACTTAGCAACACCTTCAAAGAATTCATTAATTTAAATCATTAATCTCTTCCTTATTAGATATAATGCTTTGAATTGAAAATCTACCCAAGTATGCTAATGCACAAAACTCAAACTTAGTATAGGACATAAAATGTTACATGAAATGAATAACAACTAACACATACCAAAGAACAATAGTTGTGTAAGAAAATTCCTTACAATACCCTACCCATAATTCTAAACAAGAATTTTATGAAGTTGCCTACACATACATATACATTCAAGTCATGCAATGTAGGAGTGATGACCTCTCCTTTATGAGGTCTATTCCTTCTAAAGGAACCTTGAATCTAGCCTTAGGATTTATTAGTAAATTTATTAGATAAGTAGAGATGGAACCAACACCCACCTAGAACTTCAAACCCCACCTAGAACACCAATTTTATATTCACTTAGGGTTTCGTAGGTTGATCTTAAATCCCCAATCTTTTGTTGGGCTGATTAGGGTTTGAATAATTGAAGCCTAAGGTGAATCCCCATAGGTGGAAAATGTTGTAAGTTACCCATAGATTTAGCCAATTATCTTTATGTTGGAAGCGGTAAAGAATAAGTATGTTTCTATTTGTCACAATACCACAGTTAAATCTCTAAACATTTGAAATCTTACACTAATAATGAATTATTTGCAGGGTGAAAGTGTTTTTTTATATATATCTTGATTTTTATAAAGCTTTGCATTTACTTTTAAAACTTGCATTAGTAGGAATTTTTAAACTTTATTTCATTGCATAAACTACTTCAAATATTTTTTGCAGTCTTAAGTAAAGTTTTTAATTGTTAAAGTTTTTGAATTTTTCTCTTTCCTTTAATTTTAATGTGGGATTGATACTTGGGTTTTTAAAGATAACTCTGTATTACTTGAGACGATACATATAACTTGCGTATTACCCCTAGTGAGACAACTATTAATCTAAATGTTATAATATTACATTTGTTCTCACTAGCCGCTAAATATAAATTGGGTCAACATTTTGGCCATATTTAGGAACATAAATATCTGTGTAATTGTGGGTTGGGTCACCTACACCACATTAAGATTGAATAACCCAAATTAAGGTGTCAAAAATATTTTGTGTTACTCTACTTTAAGAGCGTATGTTGAAATATATAAATTTTTAATATGATTACAGTCATGCTCAAGAAAGAGTATATTGGATGATGACTTCAAGGAGTGCATAATCATTTTGGGCTGATTCTAAGCTTATTTGTTTGGCTCTAAGAAAATATGCCTTAGTTTTAACAGAAAAGTACTATATACTCCACCCTGTGCTCATCAGAGAGTAATGACACAAGTTGCATTATCCATGAGGGATGTTCTACAGATAATGGGATCTTACAAGGTATTTAATTAGAGAGGCTTATTGGGGTATGTTTCCATCTCAGATGTCACAATTTTTCATTTTAAGTGTCACCAATGGATATAATTGAGCTTATCTAAGGCAACATGATCATGCTACCTATTGAATTCCAAATATAATGCTACATTTACTAGGGATAGAAACCTTTTTCTTAAAGCATACATAGAAGAAATAACACCAAATATGGACTAGAGATGTTAAAAAAAATTCATTAATAATGTTTGCACTTCTCTATTGTTGTTTATCAGAGAGTTATTCCGTGGTCCTAATCTATGAAATAGGTCAAACGACTATTAAGAATATTTGACATATTTGAGGGTATTTGCACAATATATAAATTAAAATGAAAAATATAATAAGAATGTTGACAATATGAGATTGTTTGTTGGAGTATTACTTGATGACATTAACCTATGTATAAAAGGGCATACAAAATCCATCTAGGATGTTTGACCTTTTCATAATTATATAATATTAATATTTATAAAATATGTAATGAAAAATTCACAAGAAATATTTAACCTATCTGAGGTTATTTGTTAGAGTATTTCTTGATGGCATTAACTTATATATAATAGGTCAAAACAATTAACTGAAAATGTAATACATATATGAGGATGTTTTTTATGGTGTTACTTGATGACTATAACTTATATGGAATAGGTCCAAAATAATCAAGCAAAGATAATTAATTTATTAAGATTATTTTTGGTCTGCTCTCGATGACATTAACTTGTATAGAAGAGATTTAACAGAATTTATCAAGTATGTTCGACCTATCAAAGGTTGTTTGTTGGAGTTATGTCTGACGGTATGAACCTATATGAAAGGTTGAATAAAATCCATTAAGGATGTTAAACATATCCAAGATCATTTATCGAAGAGTTACTAAAAAAAATTAACCTGTCTGAAAGAGGTAAAAGGAACTGCACTAAGGATATTAGATCTATTCAATGTTTTTTGTCAAAGTTTAACTCGATGATATTAACATGTATGAAAGAGATTGAAAAAATCCACCAAGAATTTATGTCATATTTAAGATTATTTATTAGTGTTAGTCGATGATGTTAACATGCATAAATAAGATCTAATCAAATCCTCTTGGGATCAAATGTACCTTAATTGGTATATAACAACTATTTTATGGATTCTGAACAAAGGTAATGTTTCAATATATTTAGACCATTAATGCCATTTTGAAGTTATAGTTACATCCTTATCTAGCGAGTAGCTATGGATTGTATGTAAATATTGGAAACCATTAGAGTCTTTTTAACAAAAGCCATGATTGCTACTTTGGAAGCGATAAAGAAATTAAAATTAGAAGATTTATTTGACTACATTGTCATCTCTTTAAAGCTTTAGTACATGTTATCCAACAATTCAAATTTGCTTTACATAATTATTAATAATAGATAAGAGAAATGGTTGCAATCATGTTTAGACTGTATCCTTAGAGTTAAGGTTTCCCTCAATTTAGACTTGCTTCTCATCAAAATAATTATCTCAAGATGGAAAATGGATTTTCCTAAGCTGAGCTAAAATGAATTGAAAAGTAAGATTAGAGGTAGAAAATTTATCCTGTTTGATGGGAAAATCCAACTTTATGGTAAATTAGCCATGTCCACATTCTTCTAATGATAGACCTAATATGTTATCTTTAACAAGCTTATTCTCATTTATGAAGGAGTAGAGATCTTATTTGATGTAATTTTTGCTATCAAGCTTATTCCTTTATAGGAAGATAAGAGCAAAAATCTGATATCTTTTGTTTAATGACTATTTATTTGAATATGAAGTTCTATTTATATTAATATAATGTATTCTAGTGATTATATGATTTCTTATGGAGTTTGTAAATGTGGGATGAATTTCTCATAGAAGGCATCAAACTATTGAGCATAAAGTTATTCATGTTAAAAGAATGTTAAGCCTTAGCTTAAAAAGATTTCCCAACAAACACACAGCTAAAAGTGTAAGAGATATTCTAAATTTTTACATGGAAACATGTTGAAAGGGAATGGCTACAATATATGGAGGGAACATAGCTAACCTTGGTTTTATCCCTTTCATCCCTGCTTGGTTCATATGGATGGCAGGAAATTGATTTAAATTTAAGGGCCAGTCTCCTACTGCATTGCATGTGTCAACCAAGTCATTCCTTCTCAAATTGATTATGTACAAGAAGTTACCTAGATCTAAAGTCTTGTGAGAACCAACTGTTCACCAAGCTTTGTTGTTATTAAAGTGTGTTGAGCATGTCTGGTTATCCTATCATTAAGGTTAATACTGGTGGCAACTACTCTACCAATGGTGGTAGTATTGGAGGCGTGTTCAGGGATCGTAGAGGGAAATGTATACTTTATTTCACTCCTCTGCATTTGTTTTGGAAGCATTGGAAGCTGAAGTAGGTGTTGTATTTTAGGCCATCAAGTTAGTTACATTAAACCATTGGGCTACTCTATAAGCAAAAATTGATTCTTCTTTAATTTTGCAAGCACTCAATGAGGCAGAGAGTTCCCCACGACATATCTTACAATGGATTAAACAGAATCACTATATGAGGGCTCAAACTTCTATCCATTTCTCATTCATTTATAGGGAGGGCAATAGACTAGCACACTTGCTGGCTAAATAGGGTAGTGAGTCTAAAATTGTTGTTGTTTCTTCTATTCCCTTTCCTTCTCTCAGTTTTTTGTTGAAAAGGGACCTCTTAAATGTGCCCTATCTTAGAATTGTAACTTGATTTTAAGTATAATAGAATTCCTACCTTTTTGACAGTATATATATATATATATATATACATACATACATACATACATACATACATACATACATACATACATACATACATACAGAGATTTGTTGTTCACCTAAATTAAGAAATATATGATTATAAGAATATGTGAAAATCATAACTACTTTGATATAACCTAAAAAAATATGACTGTATAAGGTTAATTAGAACTATGACAATTATTGTCCAACGATAATGGTCATAATGTGGCTACAACAACCATAATGATGCTACCATAATCATAGTGATGCTGCCATATCCATATTTGGTTGATATGAAATTCATAATTGGCTACAAAAAATCATAAACAACATTCATAATTGGCCATAGCAACTATAATTAGGCCACAATAGACGTAGTTGGATGTAAAAGTCATAATTATAGGTTATATTAACTATAGTTGGTTACAATAGTCATAGTTTGAGGCTGCAGAAGTAATACTTAAATAAGAAATCATATTTGATGGCTACAATAGTCATTGTAGGTCTAATTAAGTCATAGTTGGAGTTATAACCACAATAGTTTGTAGTTATAAAAATCCTAGTTAACCATAGAAGCGTGTTTTTTATGGCTACAACATTTCTAATTGGCTAAATAAGATGTGGTTGGATATACCAACTATAGTTGCTTGCTGCAAAAGTCGTACTTGGATGCAAAAATTGCTAGTATTGGTCAACAAAAACTGTTGGTCTATGACAAACTCTCATGTTTGGCAACTATCCCTAATGCTTAACGATGACCTCTAGTGGTAGATAACGATCTTCAATGGTTTGTTGTGATCATAGGAAAAAGATTATATTCACCATGACTTCAAGAGATAAGTTTTAATCTTATATTTCTCTTCTCTACCTTCATTCCAATAAGGAATAAGAGTCCATTTGCAACTTTTAAGAGAGAAAATTCATAACATTTAATTAGAATCTCAAAACACTCAATCAGGCAGTCTACATTAATTTCATTAATCATAGTTCATATTTCTAAATTTCAAGTAAGTGTTTTAAAGATCTCAAAATTTGTTGGTTATAACAATCGTAGTAAATCTATAACGTCATAGATAGGGATATAACAATCATAGTTGGCTACTGAAGCCATAGTTGGTGGATATAACAATTTTAGTTAGCTACAAAAGGTATTTTTTGTACCTACAATATTCATATTTGGCAACAAAAGCCATAGTTGGGCTACAACAACTGTGGTTGGAAGTGTACGATATTTATAGTTGGGTGTGACAATTGTTGGTATGGGTTTGCAATTGATGGTGGACAATGACAATTCTCGTGTTAGTTAGTTATCTCTTATGCTTGAAAATAACCTCTAATGATCAATAACAACCTTTGGTGGTCGATAGAGATGTTAGGTGATTGAAAACAACCACTACTACTCTAAGAGTTAAGCTTTAGTAGTTATTTAGCTTACTCATTTATTCTCCTCCTCTCGTTAATAAAAAATAGTGGCCTATTTATTGTTTTTAAGAAGGCATTTCAGTAAATTTAGCAAAATCTCAAAATATTTCATCAATAGTTGATTTCCTTGATCATAGGTCATATTTTCAACATTTAATGGACTTGTTATATTTCTTGACTTAACTATAAGCATGCAAAATTTGAAGTCTGATTAGTCCATCAATTAATCTTCCAAAATTTTCAATTGTACTTCAAATGTTTGAGCTGCGCTTGATAGAATTTGGGTTGAATCACTTTCGGTTCATTAGTCTTGTATTGTTGAGATGCTTAAATTTGTTAAAATCAGGGCGAGATAATTTTTAATATGAATTAAAAACATTTCTTGCTCAAAATGCAATGAGGTTCGTGCATGATGATAAAAAATTCTTAATTACACGTCAAATGTAATGATATATGGCATTCTATAATTCATTACAACAACACTAAAAACAACATTATTATTTTAAAAATACAAAATGCCTTGATAATTGACATTTTAACTTATGGGAAAAAATTGAAAAAAACAAGAAAGATAATTTCTATTATATTTTAATGGAGCAAGCACCATATGTTTGTTGTGTGTGTAATTGTATATATATATATATATATATATATATATATATATATATATATATATATATATATATATATATATATATATATATATATATATATATATATATA
>JXCR01147179.1:27808-39090 GCA_002079205.1 Phalaenopsis hybrid cultivar
TAATGACAAATAGATTCAATGCAAAAGGAGAAAACTAAGGCCTTTGTCTTTAAAGATGCTTGCTTCGCTCTTATTGATCGGCATTGAGACTAGTGTCGGTCGTCAACATGGGAGAGTATACTTAATTTATATATATATATATATATATAATTTTGGAAAGTAGTATTTTAATATTGAAAAATACAAGACCGAGTCAATCTCATATATTCAAAAGTTTAATTAAATGAGTACAATACCACAAGTGACATGCGTACACCAATGAATAGACACATTACTTGATAGCAAGACTCGATTAAGCAAACTAAATAATTAATGACATCCGTTTTAGTCTGCAAAACATTTATGTTTACCGACAAATTCTTCTTTATAATATAAAAAATTAGACAGTTTATATAAAGCTGAGTTCCAAAGTTTACTATAAAGACAAGCCCTTATAATTAATTACATCTTAAATAATCGAAATTGCTTAAGAAAACTCTCGATTTAAATCGAAATGTATTGTCTTCAAGAATCTCAAAGTTTAGGGTTTTCAAGGCCAGACATGGAAAATTCAAATGGGAACAGTTATTTTCGAAATTCAAAAGGAGAAAACTACGGGATGCCACAGATCCTAAGGAGACCCTCGGTGACTTCTTAAGCTATCCTATGGTTTGACTTCAATTTCGAAGAAAGAATATTAAATGTTTCATCCCACCAATTATTATTATTTAGGGCTTACACTTGCATGACACGGTCATACAAATAGCCTGGAAGATAGGAGAGTCAGAGCCTAAAGCGAGTTAGGGCGTGTGTTGCACAACATGGTTATCCAAATGCCTAAAGATAAGTTGAGGATTTATCTCATACTTGAGTTACCTCGAAGTCCTATGGCTTGTTATTTAATTCTAAGGAAAAAGATTTGTCGTTGTAGACCTATTTTCTTTGTCGAAGTTTTTTTTCTATACATTCTTGTCATGCTGCTCGCAGAGTTAGCTTTAGGCTCTTCATCGAAGTGACAGCTCCAGGTAAGAACTTATAGTTTTGCAGTCTAAGTGATAAGTTTTGTTGTTGTTGTTGTTCAAGTGTCTTTTAAGGGGGTTAAAGTTGATTATAGCGACGTCAGTTAGGATCTCACGGTTCCCTCATTCTGGTACCATTATTTTCTTTTGAATTTACTTAGTTTAAACAAGTTGTTAAACTCATTTAAACCGGGGAAATCTCGTTAACAACCATATGTTACCTCATCCGAGGGACTCTCGTAAATTCAAAAGAATTTATTATGTTATTTGTTGTTTTGAAAATGTAAATTTAATTTTGAAAATGTGTCTTATGTGTATTTTTGTTTTGGTTTAGTTTTACAGATAAAGTAAATAAATGCATGTAAGAAAATACTATAAGGTGAATAAGTAAAATTGTAATACATAAAATGTAAATGTGTACCTTATCCTCTGCTATCGCTGCATGGTTAGCATCATAAAACATAATATATTTGCAAAAATTTTAAATAAATTGCAGGAAGGTAAACAGGAACATCCAATACCAAAAAAGTCTGAAAACAAGTCATAAGAAAGCACGAGTAAGTAAAAAAAAACCCGTAGTCACATATAGAAGATCAGAACTAAGTGTAAGATATTGTTAAAGATGGAGGCACAAAGCTGGACTGCGTGCTTCCCAATTTTGAATGAGAGCTACGAACCTGATAATCTACGGAGGGAAGTCCTAACCTCGGTCCAAGTGATTAATCGTGGACCTTTATAAACTTTCATTTTTAATTTAATTTTTATGCATGTAGAATTTATTTTAAAAGGCAAAAGAAATTTCATTTTTATAAATACTTTGCAAAGTAGTGTAGTCCATTAGTTAATTACTTTGATCGAGCTAGGACTACAGGCAACCTAAGAGTATCATGTGCAATAATCTCATCAAGAGTCGGCGAATAGTATCATCAGTCCTTATCCTCTCCTTTATTGAAGTTATTAGAGGTCAGAGATACTATTCTAAATCCCATGTCTTATCCCTCGTTTAGCTCACATTAGCATTATCGACATCACCTTAGCCACCTAGACCTCAGACTTACACAAGCCCGATGATCCATATGTGGCAAAAACAAATATCCCCAGTTTCTTACAATGATATAAATACCTTAGAGAAGACTCAAATCCATGAGCATTGGGTAAATTAATATAGGATAAGTAGTGTAGGGTACTTCTATTGATTTAGGTGAATTATCGGGTCCCGAGGCATAACTTGGTGGATTCGTAAAAGCTTTAATGAATGATTTTTTTTAAAAAGAATAATAAGTTCAATTGTCATTCAAAATATCCAAAAGATCATACAAATATTTGGAGCATAACCTTAAACAACTTTTAAAACCTCTTGAACTATTTTGAGTTCATTTGAATTTATTACGTTGTTCGATTGATCATCCGAAGTTAAATTTAGATTCAGTAAATTAATTTATCCTGTGCTCAATGAACCTTGATGTTTTAATTATCCCACGAGCGGGGTACTTAGACATTCACTTGATGTTTAATTTAAGAGTCATGTAAATGGATACCTCCTAGTGGCAAGCTTAAATCATTAAGGATCTTAGACTCACAATTAAAGTCGGGCTCGTAGTATTTCAAAGGTACTCATGATTAATTATGTTTATCTTTTCTAAACCTCATCAAGAAAATTTAAATCAAGCCTAATTCAATACTAAGCCCTTAAGTTAAATTTTCATGATAGATTTGTAATAAACAAAATGTTGAATTAGAGGTACTTAATACTAATTAAAAGACTATTCATCAATTAAGGGGTTTCAAATATCCAAAAATGTTCTTTATGATCAATATTACCCATTTACTTAACTACCTTAGGATCATCCAACTCGGTTAATTTCCAAGTAACAATAGTTTAGGAAAATTACAATTTTACCCTTATTATAGAAAGATGACAAGTTGGTTTCTATCTCTTAACCCTAATGTTTCAAATATTCAAAAGAGTTCATTATGATCAATATTACCCATTTACCCTTTGACTTAACCTAAAATTTAATTAGGGCATCAAAATCCCATAATTACCATTTTGCCCTTAGGGCTTTCCACTTCATAAATCATTAAATTCAACTCAATGATTTTAAAATTTTCTTCATACCTCATTCATGGGTCAATTAAAATATCAAATGTAAAATTAGAATTTTTTATTTTTATTTAATTTTTATAATTATTTTTGCTCAAAATTAAGGATTTTCAATGTTAATTTATTCAATTAATCAAAGTAAAGTTTCTGTCCTTAGAAAAGTTATTGGAGGTTATCCTAGGTCAAAATTTCATGAATTTTTAGTTAAATTTTAATTATTATTTTTATTTATTGATTTTAGATTAAATAGAAAAAAAATTTAAACTTCAAATATTACTTTTTATGTTTTTCTTTAGTCCTTCTGAGTTTAAAAAACTTAGAGAAATAAACCTTTTGTTTTTATAATTTTTATTTTATTTATTCTAATTATTTTAATGAAAAATTAAGAAAAATACATTTTTAGCATTTAAAAATACAAAAATTTATCAATAAAATTACGAAAAATGTTTTAATTATTTTTGTAAATTTGGTGTGTTTTAATATTTTTGTGATTTTTAATTATTTTTAGTTATTTTTAAATTGAAAATTAGCTAAAAAATAAACTATTTATTTTAACACCAATTTTATTTTTCTTGAGTGCCCCTAGTCACAAGGATCACTTCAAACCACTTTTTATAATTTTCTTAAATATATTATATTTATTATAATTATTTTAGTGCAAAAAATCCCATTTACTTTGAAAAATAGGTTTTGATATGAAATAAATTTCAAATTGATTTCAAATTCTTGCAAAGGCTTAATAGGTTCATTATCCTCACTATGTATTAAATTTTGTGATTTATTGAATTATAATTTTTTTCTTTAGTTTTTATTGGTTTTAATGACTTAATTAGATGTTATAATACACTTAATTATTTAGACATATCTTACATTTTACCTAGGGTCTTCTGACCACAGTAAACCTATGAAAATAAGTCTCATATTTTTTATTTATATTTTAATTTTTAGAATTATTTTAAGAAAAATTAGGCAACTAGTCTTGAAAATTAGGGCTTTTGTAGTTAGGGGAGTTCTCTGACTTAAAAAAATTTCGAAAACACTCCTAATCATATGACGAACAAATCCTCCAAATTTCAAGTCATGGTGATTAGTATTTAATTAAATATAATTAAAACAAACTCTAGAGTATTTAATTAATTAAAATTAAAATACATGATAAATAATTTTTATTTTTAGTTCATAATTTTTTCCTCTATTCACTGAGCAACAAGTTATTTTTATTTTATTTTTATGATTTTTTTACACCAAGTTATGCTTTTTAAAAGTTTCAGCATTTAATTAGATAAAAAATGCCCTAATTATCTACTTATTCACGCGACAGCCAGCTCAACCTCGGCAGCTCCGAAAGTGCACATAGCGACTCCTGATTTATTGTGTTGTACATCTCAATTTGCCACGAGGCTCGTGGTTCATGAACAGATCCTTCGTATGACGCAATCCAAGCCATCCATCCGATACGCGCGCGATCAGACGGTTCCTGTTCATCATCCCCAACTAACCTAACTCGAGAATTTTCCAACTTCTAAACCTAATATCTCACCCGATACTCAACCGAATCACATGGGGTTTGTTTCTACAGCTTCATCTAGTCAAAGTAAACCTATCTATACGACTAGATGCGTATGAAAAACAAGTTCACTTCATAATCGATGAAACCTAGCCAAAAGTTAGGGATTTGGACTTATAACTTTGTCCAAGAGGTGCAACCTCAATTAGATGCTTGTTGAAGCTTTTCTGTAGTCCCACGAACGTGCTCGAAGCATCACCTTCCTATGGTATGGGGTCTAGGTAGGAGTTCTATCAGAGGGTGGTGCGGCTTTAATCAAAGTCTAGTGCAAAAGGCTCAAAGGATTGGGCTTTTAGTGGGGAACTTCTCCTGGTGCTCTGGTCAAGCTCAGGAGCAAGTTAATTTGAAGTTTGAGAAGTTTTGGTGGAGTGACAAAAAATTTCCTGGATGTTGAGCTCAAAATTCTAGCAAGACAGTAGCTATGGATGGTTGAGGACAATGGGTGAACTCAAGAGAGTTGAGAGAAGAACTTGTGAGATTTGAAAGAGTTTCCCCAAGGAATTAGATCATCTTCTTTTTGTCGTGAGGGGTGCTCAATTTATAGAGGGAGTCATGGCTGCCATCAGGGCAAGCCAAGGTGGCAGTGAGGACACTTATGTGGAGGGATAAACAATGCAATTAGTCAATGGGGTTGAGCTATCTCAGAGAGTCACATATTTGGGTTTGATTTTGTCTAGGGTTTTGATTTATGTCAATTGAAAGTTCAATTTGGTGTGGAATATTGTCATGAATGATGGGGAAGTCAATTGGGTGAAAATTGAGAGGTTATTAAATTTAATTTTGGGTAAAATTGGGGATTTTGATTTTTATTAGATTTTGGTTAGCTTTGAGTTTGTATATAGACCAATTAAGGGTTTATATTGGTCTAGGGAGTGTTATGAAACGTTTAAGATTCAAAATTGTGGAAATTGGATTAGCTATGGGGTTCAATTTAATGAAATTTGAAGGTATGGTCAAATTGGGGATTTTGGCCCAAAATTGAAATTAGGGTTTCGAGTTTTGTTCAGTTGGGCTTCAAATTGGTGTAGATTGGGATATACAAATTGATGTTCAGTTTGGGTTTGAAATTGGGTTAAGTTGGAGTGAATTTGGTGGAAATTGAGATGAATTTGAGGAATTTTAGCCTTTAGGAGAAAAATTGGGATTTTTGTCAAAATTGATCAATTTGGTCAAATTGAGCCCAATGGGTGGTTAGGATTGTTTTAGAGGAGGTTTGGAATGATTTGGGAGGTTTTGGGAATCTTTTTGGACATGAGGAGTATTTTGGTAATTTTGGCAATTTTAGGGGTATTTTGAGAATTTTATGGTGTTATTGGGCAATTTGAGTAGTTTGAAGTGGTTTGAGATGTTTTTTGAAGAGAATTTGAGCAATTTTAGCAAAATGAGGGTTTTAGGGGCATTTTGGTAATTACGAAAAAATTTGAGGGCAAAAGGTCAAAAATTGGGTATTTGAGCAAATTGAGGTTCAATGAGGAGGCTAATCACAAAATTACCCACATTGTGCCATGAGACCAAGGAAATGCTCCATTTTGGATCTGCCATGTGTTGGTCCTAGCCATCCTAGCCAGGGGCTAAGGGTTTGGGAGATTGATACACCTAAAATATATAGTATTTTTGTACACATTTGTATACCTATTTTTGAGATATTGTGCTTTAATGAAAGGTATTTGCATTTTTTTCTTGTAGGTACAATCAAATGGATGGAAAATGTTAAAAGGAGTGAAAGAGGGTCAAATTAGAGCAAAAATGAAGAAAGGTGCAAAAATGAACTGGGGCAACAAAGCGCCAGGATTGACGCCTAAGCGCCAGAGCATCCGCGCCTAAGCGCTACGTACTTCGCGCTTAAGCACCAAAGTTAGTTACTTGAAGAAATATTAATTGAAGTGTAATTTTGAAGAAACCTTGCTAAAAATGTTAGAAATAGCCCATGGACACGAAAATTCATTCAATTGACTTTTGAGGTGACAAGTTCTAGAAGATTCATTGAATGGACTTTGATAAAAATGTGTTTGAAGTAACCATGAAGAGGTGTTTGAAGCAAACTTGATAAAAAAGTGGCACCCGTTGGGTTTTTATAAGAAATAACTTAGATTTTCCAAGAGAAGGGGCCATCAACTAACCACCAAAATTTACAACCGCCACCGCCGTCGCCCACCACCTTTATTTTATTTTATTTTATTTAGAGAATTAGTTTGTATTATGAGAGAAGGAAGAGAATTGAAAGGAAATTGAAAACATTTTGTGGAGAGAATTTGAGATAAGTGTTTATCTTTGTCACTACACTTGGTTTATAATTTAGATTTCTTATTTGTGTGCATGATTTCTACTTTTAAACTCATATGTGGTTGTGTTTTCTCCATAGATTCTGAGTAGTTTTCTTTATCTTTTTTCTTAAAATGATAAGTGATTAAATGTTTAAAGGAAGTTATGTGAAGTATTAGACTTCAATGTTTAAAGGAAGTTGTGTGAAGTATTAGACTTCAATGATTCAAGATCTTGCACTTTATTTACTTCTTGATTTGACCAATTAAGATGTCAAAACTTGTTGTGAGAACATGTAAGATCTGAGTTGGTATTGTCTCAGTTAACAAATGGTTGGAATCACATATTGATTTCATGAATGAGAATGTAGTTCATTGGGTTGAGTGCAAATAAATAGGGAAATATATTTTCATGGGTGTAGAATTAGAGGACTTTAGAGTGATTGACTAAAACCCTCAATTTGATTTATAGTTTTAGGTTTTGATACGAGATGTTAGCCCCCAGGTGGAAGGAGAAGAGGGAACTTTAAAGTGAGATCTAGTATCTTCCTTTCTTAGCCGGTCTTCAAGAATATTCAAACTATAGATTAACCAATATTCTTTATAGCATCTCTAGTAAGGGTTAAGAATATTATAGCTTTTATTTGGCACAACACAATTAGCATACTTTCACAAATGAATTTCTATGTTTATCACTAATTTTATCCTGACTTTCTATATTTATATTATGATTCCCTACTTATAAATATACTATAATATATTTATAGTATCCAATATTGAAATATTATAAATATAATCGCATACATCAAATTTTACATCTTTATATATAGAAAGTCAGGATCAGAGACCACCTACATGAGTCTCTAAAAGAGTAGGGAATCATGCTAAGCATGCTTGGTTTAGGATTTTAGGTTGTGAGTGAAAGTGAAATCTTCAAGTGTGTGTGTGTGCAAGCTGACCAAGGCCACACCACCCAGGGATAACCCTAAGGCCAGAGAGTCTTATGGGGACTCTTCTTGAGCTCCCCCATGCTAGAGGTTAGAACCAAACATGTGGAACTCCAAGAACGGAAAAGAGATGTTAGAATTTCTAATGGGGCAGAGTTCCATTATTATTCCTCTAGGATAGTCAACAGAAAAGTCCTATGACAAGATCCTAGGCTTCTAAGAAAGAAAGACTAGACCAAAAAAAAGTGAGGTCAACACCAAACTATTGTTTGTCAAGGTTATTGAACAATCATCAAGGATGATCTGGTCGTCTAGGTTGTTCGTTGCACTATAGAAAAAGGCGATAGAATTGTTGGCAAAACTGATGGTTTGTTGTGCATCACAAATATTGTTTTAATTTCTGACGACTTAGTGAAAGATACTTAATCTTTTATTTTTTTAACAACATTACTACTCCATGACCTATCGCTTTTTAACAGAAAAAAATTCTGACATTTTGTTTAGACACACCGACATTATGAACGACTAGTTACATTCTAAATAAAATTGGCATTTACCTTCTGTTACTAAACCATCAAAAATCTTCCAGTATACCATAAAAAATGCTCAATTCTTCCTATCTCTTGTGACTCCTTCCCTCTCTCAGTTTTGCTCTAAATTTCTCTGCCATTTGTAGCTTCCTTCTCTTCCAACAACGGTTCTCCTTTATCGGCAACATTGCTCCTCTCCCGGTAGCAACTCCGGCTTCTGCCTTCTCTTCTGGTTGCAACTCACCGCTTGGAAAGACCACAAAAACTAGATTTTTGAGCTAGAGGATTGTGGCTTAGAGAGACCATCAAAACCCTCAGCCATCCACTCCTCCCTTACAGAAAACATTGATTATGGTATTGTTCACTCCATTCCTCCTCTTCACTTGTTCTTTCTCCCATACTGAAACCATCATAATCCTTTTTTTGATGCAGTCACCATCTGAGCTAACTAGGAAAAGAACTACGGAATCACATCTTACAGAGACCATCATCTTTCTCATCCTTCTGCTCTACTCCTACCAAAATCCCATCTAGAAAGTAAGTTTATTTTTTGGTTAGTTGGATGGTAGTATTATGTAGGAGATTGAGGTGTTGTGTCAGGTACAGTTAGTATTTGTTATTTGTTTTAAAGAGCAGCTAAGAGGTGGATGTTAGCGGGAGTTATTTTATAGGCTTGGAAGGGTAAGGGTTCTTGATTTGAATAAAAATTTATTGGCCATGAATTGTATTAAGGGTTTCTTAAAATAAGAAATTAAGATAGTGGTAATGAGCGGTTCATTAGGGTTTGAAGAGGTTTTTAAAGGTGGGTTGAGATGGCTAGGGTTAGTTTGGTTGATTAAGAAGAGGAGAAACTTGAGACAAAATTAGAGCTTTATGTGTGTGTGTGAGAGAGAGAGAGATAGAAAGAGGGAAATTACAATTATTTAACAACTTTAATATTTCAGTCAATAGGTTTACATAAGATTTATAATTATGAATCTCAAAGATATCATTAAAGAGAATACCTTCTAACATAAGCAATTATATTTCGAACAATTAAATTAGAAAGCTTTGGGAGTAGTCCCTGATTGTAGTCTTTGAATGCCTTCATGTCAGGGGCTGGATAAGGAAAATGGTGAAGAGAGTGGAACCATATTGTAGCAAATATTGAAATCCATACAAGGAAATCAAGGAAGTGCCTACACATTCAATTGGTAAACACATAAGAATTAAATGTCTTGCATGTAAACATTGAAGTTTAGATATTGAATGTGTAGGTACATAAGAATTAGATAGCATGATATGAATGTAGATATGAAAGCTTAGGAAAGAGCTTGTGTTGAAAAGTTAGCTTGCTTGTTCTAACTTGAAGATTTACATACATTTTAATACAATTATTTATATATATGTAAGTTGGTTTGTTTGCAAAAAAAAAAAGAATGTTTATGTGTTAGATATGTAATTACATAAGAATTGGGAGTAGAATTTTCTAACTATGGCTAAGGCTTAATACAACAATTGATCCACGCCATATCAGATTGAAATTTAGTAGGATAAATTTAGGGCTTAGTGCTTTTAAAATTTATGTTAAATATGTTCATAACTTAGAACATTTAAAGTTTATGTTATACATATGTTGCATATGGCAGGTCTATGAATTTAGCTCGAGCAACAAAAATTGCTCTAAAATTAATTTTGGAAAGAATTTCTTTCGAGGCGACCTTTGTTGATCTAAAAATCAAATCATTTAGCATCATATTTATGTTAGGAATGTCAAAGATCGTTAATTGGTCTAACATTGATTTAAATATAGAAGAACATAATTAATTATCAATTAACAAATAATTCAAATTAATATTTAGTTTTTTTTAATGGTTGTATGGATTTAACTTAAATCTATTTGTTAAATTCACTAAGACGACTCTTTTTAAAATTGTCTAGCTGCAACAACCCTTTCATGGATATATTTGTTTCAAATTTTGTTTCCAACTTTAAAGCTATTCAAAAATCTAAACATTCTTGTCTCTGCAACATTTTACTATGGTAATTGCACACCTCAAAATATATTCTTAGAGGAAAATATTTCATGTCGTGTAAGAGTGCTCACCACATCCTCCAATGTGAAATCTAATTTCCATTGCCAAAATAGAAATTTACTTTGAAATATAATTTCATTGTGTCAAAATAAAAATTTATTTTGAAATCTAATTTCCATTGCTAAAATAAAAATTCATAATTTTGAGGTGTGCAAGTAATCTAGTAATTGTTATTAAGATAAGAATACTTAGGTGGATTAGTGACTTTCTACGTGGGAATAAAATGCAAAAGAAATAAATTGATGTAAGGTTTGGTGTAGCTATGGTGACAGGCAGGATTAGAGCCAAAAATTCAAAAAAATAAAAACTTGACCAATGATCGATCTTTGATAGTCCTAACAATAGTAATATGTTACGCTCTGCTTTCTAGTCAAACTTTTGTCGAATATAAAAAAAATTGATCGAAAATTTTGGCTCTTAACTTAGCTCGTTTGTTTCGATCTGATCTCTATCCAAGCCAAAACTCAAATCAATCAATTTTTGAGTGATTAACGCTGTTCGGGCTATCTAAAATGTTTAGTTCTTTTAATGATTTGATCACCTACTGTTATAAGTCTGTGATTATGTCAACTACTAAAATTAAAATTCTATGCACTTAGTTGAATGCACTTTATAATGTGTTGATTATTGTCCGGTTTGAACTTATTCATGGATATTCATACATCAATACCGTGGATGTATGTCGGCACTAAGAAGTTGGTTGGGAGATTGAAGTTTTCGGTTGCTGGAATGGATATCCCAACGCCCGGTTTAATTTATATATATATATATATATATATATATATATATATATATATATA
>JXCR01147179.1:39228-88765 GCA_002079205.1 Phalaenopsis hybrid cultivar
TATATATATAATTTAGAAAAAAATAGTATTTAAAATTTTGAAAATACAAGACCGAACCGATCTCATATCCCCACTAGTTTAAATAAACGAGCCTATCACCGCAAGTAATGCATCCATCCCGAAGAATATATATACTACTTATTGATGAGGCTCGATTAAATAAACTAAAGAATTAATGACATCCGCTTAAGTTTGCGAAAAATTATTTTTTTTATGTTAACCAAGAATTTCCTCTATTTAATACGAAGAATTAAATTGGGTTTATATTAAGCTGGGTTCTTGAATGTTTCTTATAAAGGCAAGCCCTTATAGATAATAACATCTTAGATAACCGAAGTCACCTAAGAAAACTCTCGATAAAAGTCAGGGGATATTGTTTTTAAGAACTTTTCAAAGAGATCACATAAAGAGGTGTGAAAGGGGAATGACTCAAATTTGGAACATTTTATTTTTGGGATCTAAAGGAAGAAGAACTAGGGATGTCATTGATTCTGAAAAGTACATCGATGACTTCTCAAGCTATCATATGGTTTAGCCTCAATTTCAAGAATAAATTATGTGTTTCATCCCGCCAATTTTATTAATTTAGGCTTATATTCGTGTGAAACGATCACACAAATAGCCTGAAAGATGTGAGGATTTCAGTCGTGAAGACGACAACCTCAGAATCCTAAGACGACTTAGAACTTATATTGTATAGTAGAGCCATACAAAGACCTAAAGAAAGGTTGAGGACTTATGTCGCACTAGACTGACAACCTCAAAATCCTATGGCTTGTTGTTTAATTTCTAAGGAGAGATATGTTATTGTAGATTCTCTTGCTATTGAAGATGGTCGTGCTGCCCATAATACTAGTTCCAAGCTCTACATCGTAGTGAGTTTAAGTTTTTTCATGTGTCAAGTCCTGATGTCAAATCAAATGTTTCCTAAGGTTATGATTATTTAAATGTCATGGGGGTGTTAAAGTTGATTAGAGCGACACCAGTTAGGATCCCACGATTCTCTCGTTCCAACACCACTATTTTCTTCGGATTCACTTAGTCCAACTGAATTTTACTAAACTCAACTTAATGAGTTCCATACTTTTATTTAGACCATGGGAAATCTTATTAGCAACCATAGGTTATCTCCTCCGAGGGATTCTCGATCATCCGATAGAGACATTTTAATTTATTTGCAATTTTCATTTTCGTTGTTTTATTTGTGATTAAATTTTGAGTTGTCTTATATTTTGACTGTTGTGGCTGTTGATACACAAAAAATATATGCATTTTTAGACCCATATTTTATACTCATTTTTTATGATATTGCACTTTAATAAAGGTATTTTGATGTTTTCTTGCAGGTTATTGATTTTTAGGGCTTAAAGCAAAAAGGAAGCAAATATTTCTATGTTTAATTGGATGTTGTTGATGTTGAGGACTTGGAGTAAAAAAGATTGAATTTAGAGCAAAAATAGAGAAGTTTAAAATTTGTTCAGCGTTGACGGAGCCAAACTAGGCGCCGACGACGCCATTTGACACAAACTTGAGATTTAATTACATGCCTTTGGTGCCAAAATGGTCGTCGACGGTGTCAGGATGGGCGTCGAGGGCGCCAGTGTTGGTGGAAGCCCTGTTTCTAGAAGATTCAAAGAATTTGGATACTTTTTTAAGAGCTTTTGGATGCACCTATTGGAGACCGACCTAGGCTCTATTTAGGCCCAAAATTTGATCATAAACCCCCGTCTCACCATTTTAACTTCTTCCACTCATTTTCAATTTTTCTCTTCATACACATACATTCCACACCACTCTTATAGATTTGAGTTTTTGTGGTGAGTTTAAGTGTGAATTCTTTTCTAAGAAGTGTTGGAGAGGAAGAGAAGTGAGAGATTTCTTCTTCCTACATTTCTTAGGAGAGGCTACAAATGATTTGTTTTGAGAAAGAGTTTCATATAAGAATTATTTGTTTATTACTGTTATATGAACTTTCTGTTATATATGAAATTTATGTTTTGTTGTGTCTTTCTCATGAAGTCTGAGTAGATACCTTTATCTTTCTCCCTACTCTGAGATATGGTGAAATGAAGAGATAATGTGGATGTGCCAATGTTAAAATTTAAAATAAATTGTGTTGATTTTTCAACTCCGCTCTTAATTTACTTTTTGATCTGACCAATTAAATTGTTAAAATATGTTATGAAAGATATGATTCGGGAAATGAAGTATGAGTTCTACAACAAAGTGAGAATCACATTTAAGTCCATGAAAGAGTATTTCCTTCATGAGATTAAGTGCAAATAAATAGCAAATTATACTTTGTTGGGTGTAATATTTGAGATTTCTAGAGTGATAGACTAAAAATCCCCAATTCGATCTTAGTGTTAAAAAATAGAGCGAGAGTTAGGCTTCAGAGGAAGGGAAGTGGGAGCTCTGGAGTGGGAGCCAGTATCCTTCTAGCCTATCCACAGATTTAGGGACAAAACATAGATTAGCCAATGATTTTTTATAACATTGAATCAATGTAGAGAATTAAAATTGCTCTTATTTGGCACAATACATATCTAAACCAATTTATCTTATCTCAATTCATCAAAAGCTTATTGTAGTGGGAAAGATGTTTTTTCACATTAGAAAACATCATCACATAAACATAGTTTTGTAGTTATTAATTTTAAAACCTGATTTTAAATTCTGCTAGTAGTAAATAATTTAGCTTTAATAATATCTTAAACTTTTGAAATTAGTGATAGTAATTTCATTTGATTTCTGTAAATTTCGTAGTTAATTTATCATTTTAAATTTAAACTTTTCCCGTGGGATCAATATTTGGGACTTAAAAAGAAAGTCATATATTACTTGATAACGATACGTATACTTACTTAAAATCCCAACTTTAAGTGTTTAACGTATTATTCATAAAATACCACATCAAGTTTTTGACGTCGTTGCAAAGCAGAGTCAACTTTATAAATTTTACACAACTATATTTTCTCGAGATCAAGTTTAAGGCGCCGTTGTCGGGGAAGGTAACGATAAATTAAATAGATTTGGTAAATTAGGAAATTTAGAGATAAAAATATACGAAATACAAAATATCAAATAAAATTATAAAATAAAAAAAATCCGAAAAATATATAACTATATATTTAAGAGTATTTTTTAAGAAATTATTTTTTTATACGTGTTTATGTGAAATATTGGATTTGAAGGTTTAGTACCTTACGATTCAAAATTAGAACGTACTATCAAAAAAATTTGAAAATGACAAAAAGAAATTAAAATTTTGTACAAAATGGCGAATAACTTGGATAGTTAAATAAATGAAAACTGACAAAGACCTCTAAAAGATTATGCTAATCCAATAGCAGATGAACTTCACATAACTATTCAAAATCTTGATGTTGGTGCTGATTCATTTGAGCTTAAACCCGCTATTATCAAAATGGTACAAAATAATCAGTTTGGAAAACACCTATTAAGATCCTAACTTACATCTTGTCAGTTTTCTTGATATTTGTGCTATTTTTAAATATGACGGAGTGTTTAATGATGTTGTTAGGCTTAGAATTTTTTCTTTTTCATTAAGGGATAAAACTAAAGCTTGGTTAAACTCATTAGCATTTGGATCTATCAGAACTTGGGGAGAACTATCACAAAATTTTTGGCTAAATATTTTCCACCCTCGAAAAACGCTAAGCTTAGAAATGATATTACAACTTTTTGTCAGTTTGTAAGGGAGTCAATATATGAAGCCTGGGAAAGATTTAAGGATCTTTTTAGAAAATATCCACACCATGCTTTACCAGATTAATTATTAATTCAAATTTTTACAATGGATTAGTAGAATCACTTAGATCTATTATAGAAGCTGTTGCTGGCAGATCTTTAGTGTCAAAACATTTTAATGAAGCATACTCATTAATAGAAGAAATGACTACTAATAATTTTCATTGGCCCTCTGAACGGATAAATCCTAAGAGAGTAGCTAGTATTCATAAATATGATGCAATTTCTATTTTAGCATCTCAAATTGCTGCTATATTGAAAAAGATTGATCAAATTGGAGTGAACTATTCTCAAATACCACATGTATTAGAGGAAAATTCACTAGGACATATAATTGATACTCAATCATCTTATCAAACTTTGAATGCTATTAATAATCGAAATAACAATCCTTATTCTAATTATTACAATTCTGGATAGAAAAATTACCCTAATTTTAGTTAGAATAATTATAATAATTCAATGAACAACTCAAGAAATTTAAAAAATCAAGGAAATCCTAGTTATCAACCTTATTATCCTCTTGGATTTAACTCTAATCCTAACCCACAAGTTAAGGAAAAAAATTAACAAAGGAAGAGGTAATGTTGAATATGGGAAATCAAATACAAAATCAAGGGGCTGCTATTAGAAATATTGAAAATCAATTAAGACATATTGCTGCTGCACTTAGTAACAGACCTTCAGAAAATCTCTGAGTACTGTGGAAGTTAATCCCAAAGATCAAAATAGAGAAAAAATTAAAGCAATTCAATTATGAAGTGGAAAATAAGTTGAAACAAGAATTTAAAGAGAAGCAGAAGTTGATGAGGAGAAGGAAGAGATAGAAAGTGACCACAATGAAAATGAACAAACATAAGTTCCCATAAAAAAACAATCACCTCCGTTTCCTCAACGGCTAAAACAGAAGATAAAGACAAAAAATTTATAAAATTTTTGGAAATTCATAAAAAGTTAACGATAAACATTTCTTTCAATGAGGCTTTGGAACAAATGCCAAGTTATCTGAAATTTTTGAAAGATATACTAAACTAGAAAAGGAAGTTTGCAGATTATGAGACTGTTGCACTTAGTGAAGAGTGTAGTACTATTATCCAAAAAAGCTTCATGAAATGATAAAAGATCCCGGTAGTTTTATTATACCTTGTGCAATTGGTGAAAAGTTTTATGGAAAAGACTTATGTGATTTAGGAGCGAGTATCAATCTTATGCCTCTATAAATTTTTAAACATTTAGATTTAGGGGAGATTTCCTCTACTACTGTAACTCTTCAGTTAGTTGATCGATCAATGACAATGACTTTATATATGCTTAAAAATACAAGAATTTGATACTACTACTAGAAGATTTAAATCCTCAGAAACGGCGCAAAAAACTTGACAGTGGTTATAGATTTGATAAAGATGTGTATAAATATTCAATAATTGAAAAGTCACACTTATCAACGCAAGTATACATATCACTCAAGTGATACAAAGCTCTAATGGAGTCCTGGATATCGATCCCAAAGGGAGTAATATTAGAGGCTACGAACTAAGATTTAAAAAATTAATACTTAATCACAACAATATAGTTCAAATNCAAAGATCATTTTCCAGTACCCTTTCTAGATCAAATGCTGGATAGAATAGTTGGTCATAAATACTTTTATTTTCTGAATGGATATATCGGTTATCACCAAATTCAAATATCTCCTGAGGATTAAGAGAAAACAATATTTACCAGCACTTATGGTACTTTTGCTTTTAGAAGAATGCTCTTTGGTTTATGTAATGCCCCTGCTACATTTTAAAGATGTATAATGGTAATTTTTTTCGATTTCATTGAAAAAGGGATTGAAGTCTTTATAGATGACTTTTCAGTGTTTGGAAGTTCATTTGACTCCGTTCAGAACATTTATCTAAAGTTCTTAAGCGCTGTAAAGAAACAAATTTAGTCTTTAACTGAGAGAAATGTCAATTTATTGTACCAGGAGGAATTATGTTAGGTCATCAAAAATCAGAAAATGATATGGAAGTAGATCCTACAAAAATTCAAGTGATCACTAATTTACCTTATCCATCAAATGTAAGGGAAATTAGAATTTTCTTAGGACATGCTAGATTCTACAGGCGATATATTAAAGACTTTTCTAAGATTGCTAAGTCTTTATGCCATTTACTGGAGAAAGATGCAATTTTAAATTTTGATGAGGAATGCCTAAAAGCTTCTAAATTATTAAAAGAAAAATTAATTGTTGCACTAATTATAGTTTCACCAAATTAGGGAAAACCTTTTGAGCTTATGTGTGATGCAAGTGATTATGTTATTGGAGCTATTTTAGGACAAAGATATGATAAAAATTTTAAAGTTATTTACTATGCTAGAAAAACTCTTAATGAAACTCAAGTTAGTTATACAACAACTGAAAAAGAGTTATTCGTAATAGTATATTCCTTTGATAAATTTAGATCATATTTGATTGGAACCCATTGTATAGTGCATACAAATCATTCTGCTATTAAGCACTTAATGAAAAAGAAGGATACTAAATCGAGACTTATAAGATGGATTCTTCTTTTAAAAGAATTTGATTTTGAAATAGTAGATCAGAAGGGAACTGAAAATAAAATTGCTAATCATTTGTTTAGGCTTGAATAAGAAAAATCGCCCTATTTTGGAAAACAAATTAATGAACACTTTCCATATGAAAATTGTTCACTATAAATGAGTAGCGTGTTCCGTGGTATGCCGACATTAGGAACTATATTGTTAGTGATCATAAACCCTATAGAATGACATACCAACAAATGAGGAAATTTATTTCTGAAGCTAAGACTTATTAGATGACCCATTATTATATAAATAAGGAAAGGAACTGATCATTCGAAGATGTGTGCCATTAGAAGAAACTTATGAAATTATCCAAAAATGTCATAATTCTTATTTTGTGGGACATTTTGGTGTTGATAAAACAACATACAAAATTCTACAATATGGATTTTATTGTCCTACAATTTTTATAGATGTTAATGCTTATATCAAAACTTGTGATAGACATAAAAGATTAGGCAATATTTCTTGAAGAAATGACATGCCCCTCTATTATATGGTAGAAGTTGAAATATTTGATGTTTGGGGATTAGATTTTATGGGACGATTTATACCATATTTTGGAAATTTATATATTCTGTTAGCAGTGGACTATGTTTCCAAATGGAAAGAAGTTGTTGCCTTACCTTGATGTGATGCTCAAAGTGTTGCAAAATTGTTGAAAAAAAACATATTTTGTAGATTTAGGATTCCGAGAGTTATCATTACTTATGGGGGAAGCCATTTCAAAAACTCCATTATGGAGAAGTTATTAGAGAAATATCATATAAATCATAGGATTGCTACTACTTATCATCCTTAGACAAGTTGTTTGGCTGAATTATCTAACCAAGAAATTAAAGAAATTATGGAAAAATCTCTGAATCCAACAAAAATGGATTGGTCAATCCAACTTGACTATGCTTTTTGAACTTATAGGACTGCATATAGAACTCCTATAGGAATGTCCCCATATAGGCTAGTATTTAGGAAAGCTTGTCACTTAGCAGTTGAACTTGAGCATAAAGTGTATTGGGCTATTAAAGAGTTCAATTATAATTTAAAAGATGTTGGTTAGAAAAGATTGTTACAATTAAAAAGCTTGAAGAGATAAGGAATGAATCTTATGTGTGTGCTAAGATTTATAAAGAAAAGATGAAAATGTGTCATGATCAAAAGAATCTTACTAAAAATTTTCAGCCAGGGCAGCAAGTTTTGCTAGATGATGAATGGTTAAGATTATTTCCAAACAAAATTAAGTCCAGGTGGATGTGCCCATTTGATGTGATAAAAGTTTATCCTTGTGGAGCTGTGGATATTAAACATCCTAATGCTGAGAAAATTTTTAAAGTGAATGGACATAGACTGAAACCTTATTATATGGTAGATCAACATAAATATAATGATGGAATGATGTTGGGTCAACCAGAATGAGCACTGGTTACGTCGGGCTGACGACGTAAAACCAATCATTTTGTGGGAGGCAACGTATATTTATAAGTGTGTTTTGCTTTGATTGTTGTTTTGAGTCTGATTAAGAAATTTTGGGTAGTATTTTTGAATTTATTATGTGCTAGTGATGATTTTTAGACTTTATTTAGTTACCTAGATATGTTAGAATAAAAATTTGGATGTTATGTTGACTGGTGCGAAAATATGCGCTGGCGCTTAAGCGCGACAATTTATCACATGTGTAAATTTTTATTTCTTGAAAGTATAGCTATAATTTAGTTGGAATAAACTTATCTTGGCAGTTTCTAGTCGTACCTATTAGTTATGAGGGGGAATTAGGCCTATAAATAGAAGGGATTTGTGAAGGAATTTCACCCAGGATTATTTTTAGCCTTAAAAGTCTAAGAAAGAGAACGAATTAGATAAAATGTCTTCATGGGAGATGGATTTGAATAAGAAGGAGGAAGCCATGAAGAAGAAGTTCATTAGTCAAAATCCACAGGAGATGTATAACGGTTTCTTAGTTGTTAGTATTAAAGGGATATTGGAGAAGATCAACCAGATGGAGAATACTATATCTGTATTAGAGACTAAGGTGCTTGAACTGCACGCTCATCAAAAACATATTCGGTAGCAACTTAAGATGCTATTCATCCATACTAGTTATATAGAGGAAGCATATAAGGCAATGTTAATTAAACAAAAGTGGATCGAAGATGATAGTTTTAGAGCTCGTCACCACCATCAGTTTTATCAACTCTATATTCCTGGAGAGAGTACCGAAGAACAAGAATTTGTCTTCTAATGAAGTGTGGCATTAAGTTAAGTGTTAGGAATTGTGTGTTTGGAGTCATGTTGTTAAGTGTGTTAGTGTTTATGTCTTATGTTAAGTGTTGGTGTCTCTTATGTGTTTAATTGTAAAATGTGTGGTAAGTGTTTTGTACTTAGGAAAATTTTTTCATCCAAGACTATTTCGAGAGAGAACTATGTGTTAAATGTGTATGTACTCATTTGTGAATTAATATAAGTTTTTTTTTGTGAAAATTTGTGTTATTTTTAGCCTCAAATTGAATTAATTTTTTATGGAGAAATTTTAGAGAGAAGGGAGTTATAGGAAGTAAAAATAGTCATTTAAGTGCTATGAGACCATTTAAAGGTAGTATACTTAGTCTAATGGTGCATTTTACTTAAAACTAAAGGTTTCAAAAATTGTACACAGGCAACAAAGCGCCACATCTCGCGCTTAAGGAAGAGCCAACCCGAAAGGCAGGCGCTTAAGCGCCACTTTAATCGTGCTTAAGCGCTGGTTCACGAAAAACATTTCGCGAAAAATTAAAAGTGAATTTTAAGCCCAAAAATACCATTTTTTATACAACCTATCATCTTCCCCAACTCAAAATCGCAATTTTAAGGGCTAGGGCAAGTGGAAATTGAAGATTTCTTGGTTGAATCGAGTGGGATTTGGTAGATCCAAGTTCCTTTAGGTAAGAGCCTTACTTCTCTGCAAAAGTTTTGGGTTTTCACCATATATTCTTAACACATTTGGAAGATTTCGAAAATGTACTATTCATTGTGAAAAGTGAAGAAAAATCTATGGAAATTGCTTAGGAAGTTTAGTTAGTGCTTTTTGGAAGTTTAGTTTAGTCATTTATACTTGATTTTTAAAATTATTTTTGGAATTTATCAAATTTATAGAATGACAACAAGAATGAAAAGAAGTAGAGGAAAGAGCCCATTTTATTTGAGCAAGTTTGTCAATTCAAAAGCCCACGATCGGTATAGTGATGCTCTATAGTCATAAAAATTGATTCAGGCTCCATGTTTCCAGAATCCAGGTGGAGAGGTAGAAGACCTGATAATCCACCGATAGTGAGAACAGTTCTATTGTTTCTCTGTTGTCACAGTGATTTCTATTGTGAGGGAGTTTTATGCAAATCTCTCAGAGGCTGAAGACGATCGAGTAATGGTTAGAGGAAAGTTGGTACAATTTACTCCAGAGGTAATCAACTTATATTAACATTTACCAGCGGAGACTTTATGTTTCTATGTGAATTATAGTCATAGTGAGATAGAGTCAGATGAGATTATTCCATATTTGACTATTCGGAGAGGGCTTTGGAAGATCACCAATGAGAGGAGAGTTAATTTCCCAACTTCAAAGTAATGTGCACCTTCGAAGGCCTGACACTATTTCATTTCTGCTCGTCTGCTTACGACCAATCATCTCAGTGAAGTAACCAGAGAGAGTGCAATGTTGAACTATTGTATTCAAGAGGGAAAGCACATCAACATAAGGGCTTTGATCTATCACACTATCATCAATTCAACTGCTGCTGCTACTACTGTAGGTATGAGGTTTGCTTCCTTAATATTTTCATTATGCGAGCAAGCTGGAGTGAACTATGATAGTTGGGAGGAAGTTCTGTTACCTCTAAAGCCAATTATGAAGGTGAATGTCAAGACATATTCTGAGCATTCAATTTTTAGCTGGAGAGGAGGATTTTCCAGAAGTTATGGATTAGAAACGTCTGTTGCATCTACCTCTGCTGCATCTTCATCACGACATTCTACTTCTCGTGCTTCTACATCTAGAGGTGATACCAAGACTCTGGATGAGTTATTGAAGAAGATGATAGACAATATCAATTTTACCACTGATAAGGTCCAAAATTTATAGCATTTTGCAGATCATACAAATAATTATATAGAAGGAAGATTGATTATGTAGAGAAATTTCACTCACCTTTTGAGAGCCTGATTAGAGGTGAACCAGGAGTGTATTTTGCTCAATATCCACGATATTCTGATTACGAGCCTGCAGAAAAATGATGCAGCGGTGATTCTGAGGATGAAGAGTAGAGCTGAGGGATTCATTTCGTGGTTGTAATATGATGTGAACTATGTGGTTTGAGACTGATACATTTGCATCAATGTGTTGTTTTGGACTATGATTTATTTGTATTTTGTATTTTTATGTTCTGTTGTTGTTGTGATTATTGTGTTAGATAGAATTTCATTTTTAAATTTTAGGGTAGTAGCTGTTGTTTAGTTTAGTACTGTGACTTAATTTCATATATGTTATAAAGTAGAAAGTCTTGCTAGCTTAGATCTTAAACTTGAAATTCAGAAACTGCTGCACTATATTTTTCTTTTATCATGTCAGTGTGTTGTTTGCTTTTATACCCACTGTTTAGAAGTCTATTTGAATCTCTACATGTTAAACTAAAATAAAATGTTAGAAAAATTGATCAAAAATTAATTTTTACTCCTGTCTCTAGTTTGTACTTGTATAATTAGGATGTTCAAATTCTTGTTAGCATGTTATTTTTAAATTCATGCTTGCTTATATATATCTAATGTTAAACTGTTTGATTTGTTAAAAATTTAAGTTTGGGGGGAATGAAAAATATTTTCAAAACTAGAATTTTATTTCTTCTCAAATGTACTACAAGTGAATTTGATTTTAAAAGAAAAAATTGATTATGTATATAAAACTATAATAGGGAAGTAAATTTTGATTTTAGAAATTAGTAAGAAAATTTAGTTAAAATTTTAAGTAATGAAAACAAACTTTAAGTTAAAAATTTTTAGTATAGAAAATGATTAATATAAGTGACTATCTATAGAAAGAAAAATTGTATTTTTGAAAAATTTAGATAATTTAACTTTTATTTTTAATGCTTAAATTACTTTTATTAAAATGTTTTTCAAACTATTATTATATCTGTAAGTAAAAGTTTTATATCAAGACTTTACTTTAGGAAAGGAAAAGTGGAATTCAAAATCATTAAAGGTCTATCCAGATATAGTAATCCTTGCCTGAAAAGGAAAAAGAAAAAAAAGAAAAGAAAAGTAAAAGAAAAGATAAAGAAAAGAAATGTAAGGGACGAGAAGCTTGAGGATTAGTATCTAATCAAAAATTGGTTCTACATTTGATCATTTAAGGTATAAGACTTTATAAAATCTTAAACTTATAAATATAATATAGTAAGAAAAATTATTTTTAATAAAAATTTTTAAGTAGAGAAAATAAAAGAACTAAAATCTAAATTTAGAGAACCTTACAATATTTCTAAATTAAATAAAAACTCATATTTTCATAATTCTTAAAATTAAAAGTTTTTAAACTTCATATTGGTCTCATTTACTAATTATTTTTTCTAAATTGGACAACTATAATTATAAATCTAAATTTTAGTAACTCCTAAAAATACTCATATACATATCATACATATTTGGTTTTTAAAGATTGAAGTGTCACTTGAGGAGAAGTAACATTTTCAGTTTGGGGGATTTTGATACTCCTAAAATATTTAGTGTTTATAGACACATTTTTATACCTATTGTTGAGATATTGTGCTTTAATGGAAGGTATTTTTGTGTTTTTCTTGCAGATACAGGTAAAAATGGAAAAAAAGATTAGAGGAGTGAAAAAATATCAAATTTTGAGCAAAAAGGTGAAAAATTGTGCAAAAGAGTTTTGGTGCCTAAGCGCCAGTTAAACAGAGAAGGCCCCGCCTAAGCACCGAGACCCCGCGCTTAAGCGCCAGTGGCAGTTACTAGATGAGTAAAATTAGTTTTCACAAATTTTGAAGAGGTTTTTGAGGCACCCATTGGCTTAATAGGTGGTTGTAACCACCATGGACAAAAGTTATCATGAAAATCTCTTGGTAAATACATCGAATCAAGCCATATTTTGAAGAGATCCCAAGGCAGCTCTTGGAAAACTATAAAAGAAATAAGAGAGGACTTAGAAAAGAGTCTTGAAAATATTGGCAAGTTTTAAAAATACTTTTCTGGGGAGTTAGTTCGGAGAGATTTTTAGGAACAACTTTTCATTTTTTTTATCTTATTTTGAGTGACTGTAAAAGAGAAAAGATTCAAAGGAGCTTTAAGAGTTTGGTGGAGGACTTGAGATAAGTTTTTATCTCTTTATTTTAGACTACTTTTGATTTTAATTAAGAATTATTGTTGGTTTGAAAATGATTTCTTTTTTTTAAACTAAAGTGTGGTTTTGTTTTCTCCATGGATTCTGAGTAGTTTTTTTTAACTTTCTTCTTAAAATTATAAGTAATTATGTTTTGGATGGAAGTTGTGGAGAGTATTAATCTTTAATTTTGGAAGAATTTGTAATGATTTAAATCCATGCACTTCATTTACTTCTTGATTTGGCGAATCCAGATGTAAAATTTGTTGTGAGAACATGTAAGAACCGGACTGGTATTTTCTAAGTCAACAATTGGAAAGAATCACATGACGTTGTATGAATGATAATGTAGTTAATTTGATTGAGTGCAAATAAATAGGAAAATATTCATTGATGGGTGTAAAGTTAGAGGACTTTAAAGTGACAGGTTAAAGCCCCCAACTTGGTTTATTATTTTAGGTTATGATACGAGAATGTTAGCCCCTAGATGGAGGGAATCAAGGGAACGCTAGAATGAGAGATAGTATTTTCCTTGCCTAGCCAGTCTTCAGAACTATTCAAACTTTAAATTAGCCAATGTTCTTTATAACATCTTTAGTAAGGGTAAAAAATATTATTGCTCCTATTTGGCACAACACAATTTGCATATTTCCACAATAGAATTTATGTACTTATTACTGATTCATGATAAGAAGAAAAATATTTTCATATTAATTACTTTTATTCTACAAAAACTTTAATTATCTTTTTAAGTTGTTACTGTTTCGTTTAAATATCGAAAATACCAAAAAATATTTACATTTTAAATTCCTACAAAAATCATCTTTGGTTTAAGTATTTATCTTTTTAAAAATAGAAAAATATTCTAAATAGTGTATATTGCATAATCTTCCCTATGGGTTCGATATTCAGGACTTAATCAGAAAGTCCTATATTACTTGATAACAATACATATACTCGCGTAGTATCCCAATATAAACATATATAAATAATAAAAAAAAGGTTAAATTCTTATTTTTCTCCAGGATCAAGTTTTTGATTTTGTTACAAAATAAATAAATATAAGTGAAAAAAACATCAAAACTTTTGTTATATTGTGCATAAGCATTAAGTATTCAGGGATCAAGTTTTTGGCACCGTTGCCGGAGATTAAAATCTNGATTATTTCAAAATTTTTAATTAAAAAAAAAGTTACAAGATATGAAATGCATAGAGTAATCATTACCGATGAGGATCTCATTTTAGAAATGCAACAATTACAAGATTGGTAAGAAAATATAATATAATGCATAAAATTGTAACTACAAAGTCCTAATAAAATAGATTGGTCTGCTAGATTAGTTACGACATTGTGAGCATATATGACAACTTGTAAGACTCATATAGGTATGTCCTCTTATAGAATAATTTTTTGGAAGACTTGACACTTGCCAGTAGCGTTGGAGCATAAAGCTTATTGGTCTATAAAGGAATTTAATTTCAATTTGAAAGAAGATAGTGAGAAAAGATTATTGCAATTGAAAGAGCTTGAAGAAATTAAAAAAGAATCTTACGATAATGCTAGGATTTATAAGGAAAGAATGAAATAATGACATGATCAGAAGATAATAAAAAAGGAATTTGAACATGAACATGAAGTTTTATTATACAATACAAGATTGAAATTATTTCCTGGAAAGTTGAAGTCTAGGTGGAAAGGGTCATTCAAAGTTGAAAATGTCTATCCTTATGGAGCTGTTAATATTGAAGATCCTAAGACTGGAAGGATATTTAAAATAAATAGGTACAGATTGAAACCGTATTTTGATGATCAAATATCAGTTTTTAAAGAGGTTGTAATATTGGGTCACCCAGAATAAAGACTGGGAATGTCGGGCTGACGACATTAAACTAAGCACTTTGTGAGAGACATCCCATACTTATCGTTGTTTATTTTGCTTTTGAGTTTTTGTTCTGAATATTTTACATATATTTATATTTGTGTTTTTCTAGAGTCTGTGTAATTGAGAAAATATTTAAAAATATCTTTATTTACCTAATTTTATAGAAGAATTGAGAATTTTTTGGATCGAAATCGAAAATGTGAATTTTTTAGAACTGGTGCATGATGCGCCACATTCCAGAGAGCTTGAGCATGATGCGCCGCAGTAACGAAAATGACTTAAAACATTTCAAAAAGTTGTTTTTGGCGGGTTCCTTTCGTTATAACTCCCAAAAAGTGATTCCAAAGTCCATTTTAGGGGGGAAAACGAGGGAAGAGTCACTAGATTTCAACTTTAATGGCGTCCCACTCTAAAAATTCTGCTCGATTTGGAATTTTCAATCGGAGAAAGTTTGTCAGTTTCGATGCACAGAAGTTGCATGATCGTGTTCTAATGAAGAAGAGGCTAATCAAAGAAAGAGCGTTTGTGAATCGAGGATTTGATACATCAAATACTTGAGTGGAAGAGATTATTGCGTATAGACGCCAGAAGTGCTTTGTTACACTACTGCCGTCATAGTTGTCCCTGTGGTGAAAGAGTTTTATGCAAATCTACATGTAATCAACCTAGGAATTGTCTATGTGCGAGGCAGTTTTGTGCAATTCACTCCTTCAAGAATAAACAAGATGTTTATGATTGAAAATATGCTTATTTGCAATTACGCAAAATTTACCCCTATGAGAGATAATATGAATGAACTCTATCAATACCTTACGGATGAAGATGCGAATTGGGAGGCCAAAGATGATGGAAATTTAAGTTTGTTGTTATATATGTTAAATCTTGCTTCTAAGGCATGACACTTTTTTACTGTATCGAAATTACTTCCTACTATGAAATTTAGTAAGGTAACTAAGGAGAGTGCTATTTTAAATTATTATATTCAAACTGAAAAAACCTGTTGATATTGGAGCAATCGTTGTGAAATCGTTTTTGGGTTTGATTTTTAATGGATCTCTAACTAGACTTGGACACCCATCCACTATTTTCCTACTATGTAGTCAATCACAAGTACCTTATGAGATTGGGAAAAAAGTACTTCATCCTTGGAAGCTGATAGATCCAAAAGACTATTGCAACTGTATTAGAATGGGAGATGAGAATGATATGAATGTACTGATGGATCAAGCATCCCAAAATTCATCACCTATTCAGCCTTACTTTAATTTGAACGCACTATTGAAAAGGATCAAACAGATAGAAAGAGGTGCACAATCTTATGCATGCAATTGGGAATGTTTCTGAAATGTTGGATCACTTGGATTGGAGACTTAAAGAACATTTTGAACATACTGGTCGTATTGAAGATGGTTTGGTACGTATGTTCACGAAACATGCTTGGATTAGGGAGGATTCAACTAATGAGTTTGTTTATAGACCCTTCTACAACTTGTATGTGCACTACCAATCTATGGGAGATATACAAGAGGATGAGAGTGAAGAAGATGTTTGAACTTAATCTATGCATGGATTGTTTTGTTTAGTACTTGATAATGACTTTATATATGCTTAAAAATACAAGAATTTGATACTACTGCTAGAAGATTTAAATCCCCGGAAATGGTGCCAAAACCTTGATAATGGTTATATATTTGATAAAGATGTGTATAACATATTCAATAATTGCAAAGTCACACTTATCAATGCAATTATACATATCGCTCAAGTAATACAGGGCTTTAATGGAGTCTTGGATATCGATCCCACAGGGAGTAATATTAGAGGCTATGAACTAAGATTTAAAAAATCAATACTTAATAACAATAATATAGTTCAATTTGCATATTTATCAGTAATAGGCAATTGAAATAAAAGTATAATTTTAATAAACTCTTAATTAACTAATTCTACTAATAAAGTTTCTAATGTGAAGTTCAAATATAAGAAAGCACCATTCTCCTTGTCAAGAAATTTAAGTGAATGGATAAATTGAATCAGTTCAAATTGTATTGTGTCAAATAGGAGTATACCTATTCTTTACCCTTTAAACCAGGCATAAAGAACATTGACTAATCCTATGCTTGGTTACTGAATCTGCGGCTAGGCTGGAAGGATACCGGCTCTCACTTCGGAGCTCCTATGTTTCCCTCGCCTGAGGGCTAACATCTACACTTCAGCACCCAAACGATAGGACTGAATTGAGGATTTTAGTCTGTCACTCTAAAATCTCCAATTCTACGCCCGATAATTTTATTTCCCTATTTATTTGCACCCAACTTCCAAGGGCTTTGACCTCCCTGAATCTTGGATGTAATCTTCACTTTAGTTGTAAAACTCAACATATTTTAACAAATCAATTGGCTAGATGAAAGTAAATTAAGATTGAAGTGAAAAGATCATTACAACTTCTTTAACATTCTCATGGTACAACCAATTCAAATCACCATTTCAAAAAATCTCAAGACAAGGAGAAAAACAGAAAAAAAACTGCTCAGAATTCATGGAGAAGATATAACAAAACTTGGAATATATATATAAAACCAAAGTCATACAAACTTCAATAAGTAAATACCACTTATCTCTAATTCCTCTGCAAGCAAACTCCTTGAAGTTCCTCTGAATCTCTTCCTTTCTTTACAACACATAGAATTCTCCTTCGAAGCGGCAAGGAGAAAGAAATCTCTCACCTTCCTTCCACTTTTACAATCTCTCGAAGAATTCCTCACAATACTAACCTTAAATTACACTCTCTACACTCTAATAGAAACACGTGGACATACGTGGACACCACCTTTTCGGCCTTCAAATGTTTCTTTTAAAGTTGTAGAAGAGTTTTCAAGGGTTGCCCAAGCGTCCCTTAAAAAATCATCCACATTCAATGCATCTATTAAGAGAACCGACGTGCTCGCCGTCAACGGCCTTCTAGAATATTTAATTCTGAACTCTCGGGAAAAACTCGCCATCGGCGACGTCGAGCTCGCCGTCGGCACCCAAGATCAAATCTCCATATTTTGGTCATTTTTGCTCTAAATTTGCTTCTTTTTACATTTTTTTGCTCCAATGACCATAATTCAACATACATGCAACAAAACATCAAAAATACATTTCTTTAAAGTGCAATATCATCGAAATCAGTGTAAAATATGTATAAAAATATCAACATATTTTCCATTGGTCAAAATCCCCCAAACTTAACTATTACTTGTCCTCAAGTAATTTTAGTACTACATATTTGGTCAAAATCCCCAAAACTTAACTATTACTTGTCCTCAAGTAATTTTAGTACTATATAAAATTTATGATCTACTGTGGTAAAGTTTTAATTCAGAAATACTAAAAGTTTGATTTAAGTAAATACCATAATGAGATTTTAAGAAAAAATTTCAAGTAAACAAATTAACTCTGTGGATACAATACTATCAAGTCATCAAGTTTAAGAGTTCAAGTTTTCTATTCATTTCAGAATGATTATATGTTGTAATATCAAGTCACTTAAAATATTCAAATGATAGGAACTTTATGAGAACATTACTAGTAAAAGNAGTCAGAGAGTAGGTGATATTTCAAAAAGAAATGAAATGCCTCTAAATTTTAATTTGGAAATTGAAATTTTTGATGCATGGGGATTGGATTTTATGAGATCATTTATATCTTCATTCAGAAATATATATATATATATATATATATNGACTGAATTGAGGATTTTAGTTTGTCTGTCTAAAATCTCCAATTCTACGCCCGATAATTTTTATTTTCCTATTTATTTACACCCAACTTTCAAGGACTTTGACCTCCCTAAATCTTGGATGTAATCTTCANATGAGACCCTCTTTCAAGTTGAGAGTTTGACTTTAATTATTCCACAAATTTTTAAAAATTTGAAGTTTATCTTTTGGTATTTGTTTTGGCAAATGACCTTGTTGAATTAACTTTTGTACATAAGGCAAAAAGTAACCAAAAGGTAATTCCACTAATTCATTAGGATCCTCATCCAAATTTACATGATTTTTAAGATTAGTAAATATAGAAGCATGATAAAATTTGATCGGCATTGAACCAGTGCTACGGACTTCCTTGGCCTCCAAACTCTTGACCTTTTGAGGGAGAATTAGAGTAAGGGCCGTGGTGCTCACATAGTGGTTTATCCGATGATACATTGTCTCATATTCACTTTTCTCCGTATCTTCTAAGGATATCTGATATTGTGGTTTCTTTTATTTTGTCATCATGATTTCTTCTTCGAAACTTTCTCTATCATCAATTTTGATGGTCGGCCTTGTCCGTCCAACAGTTAAATTGGTTCTTGCCCGTCCACATCTCCAACCTCAACCTCGGGTACGCGAACTAAAGGAACCTCCACCAACTTATTGTAAAAGAGGAATGAAAGGTTGCTGAAGCAGAGTTGAATGGCCTTGCCATTGTAATTCTTCTGAATCTTCAATTCTATTCGTCATAACCTCATGAGAGAACAAAGTTTTCTTTAGAGGTGATTAGTAAGTGGCGTCTTCTTGAATTCAAACTACATGAACTAAAAAATGTTGTAAATCTCCCTTAATACAATGTTCTCGTCCTTCCTTGTAGTACTTGACACACTAGTGTAGAGATGACGGAACCATGTTGTGTTCGTGAATCAATGGTCACCCATTTGAGCATTGATGATATTTAATTTAGTGGTTGTTACTAGTTCTCTAACCCTCATAAGTAATATAATTGATCCAAGGCCTCTCTCTCCCTTTTGGTTGAATCCTCTTAGCACCATTTTATCGATCGTAAGCTCTTTAGCTTCAATGTCTAAATAGGTCAATGTCCGTAGGCTCATGAAGTTAATGGATGCTCTAGGATCTACAAAAACTCAGGACAACACGAATCTGCCAATGTTAACAGAGATATAGAGTGGAAGATTATGGTCAGCAGTACCAAGCAGCAAGTTTTCATCTGTGAAGGTTACCCCAGACTGTTCTTTTAACGAGCAAACTTCTTCTGAGGTTGTACTGGCCAACTGAGCTAAATAAATTTTTGGGTCAAGCAAAGCTGTAACTAGAGGCTCTCTCATCTCCTTTTACAGGATTAGAGCGTCATAGATGCTTAGTTTGGATGATAACTTCTTAGATGAGCTAGCACATAGTAATCCACTTTATATGATCCTTCAATTTTCTCTTGCTTTTGTGTTTCTTCCACTGTAGAAGGTGGAGGTAGCTCTTCTAGAGTGGCGATCTGCTTTCCTTTATATGTTGGAGCTATTCTTGGGGGTAATACCTTCTCGCTCCGTAAGTTTACTTCTATATATTCTTCTTCTTGAGATGCCATTGTCAAATCTTCTGAACATTTTGGGTACGACTTCATCTTTGAAGGAATATACCACTTTCCTACATTCCACAATGGACGTTTTCTAGTTCTCTGTTCGACATGATGCTCCTTGAGGCAACTGCTGGCTAGACTAGCCATATTGTTGTGTTTGTGGATGAGCATGAAGCGATGATAACAGACAAGAATTATGATGAGAATTTTTTGCATGTATCTTCATTGGTTGTTTTCCTTTATCGACTGTTGCCACTATTCTAGACTTCTTTTCAAATATTCTCGTCAACTTGGACTTCTCCCTATGTTTGATTTCTTCTTGAAGATTGTTGGCTTTACTGAGTAGCTTCTTAAGGGATTTAATGGTGAGTCCCTTGAGCATGAAAGCTATTGGCCTATGGATGCTTTTGAGTAAGATCACAATCGCGTGATGTTCATCTAGCTGAGGCTTACATTTCATGCTAAGGTTTCTCCACCTAATAATATAATCCACTAAACTCTCATTGAGCTTTTGCTTTTCCATTATGAGATCTCAAATAGACACATGATGTTGTTCTTTGGCAAATCTTTTTCGGAATAATTGTTCTAACTCGACGAACATCTTAACTGATATGTTGGCTAATTCTGCATATCAATCAAAAGTGATTCCTGATAGGCTGCTGACAAACTGTCAGAAGTTCAAAGCTTTGTTACCTCCAATACAATCATAACTAGCTCAAAAATGTGCTATGTGTTATCTGAGATTTCCAGTCCCATCAAATATTTTTAGGTTTGGCAACACAAAACCCTTAGGGTACGGCATGACATCAAATTCCTCCGAGTAAGGTCTACCCTTAAGAATTAATGCACCACCCTTAGATTGGGCTAAGGACTCCCGAACTTGCTCGACCATTTGCTTAAATTCCTTTTCTGGCATGGTGCTTGATGGGGAATACTTCTTTTGTTGCTCATCTTTGTTTGTCAAGGTAACTTCCCTTCTTTCATCGGTAATGTGTATAATCTCCGGTTGATTGACTTTTAGAGAGGCTAACAATGGTGTTTGAGACTGTCCCTATGCTGTGGTCATTGTAGTCATAGCAGTAGCTATCTCTTCCATTCTTTTCTTCATTTGACAGATTTGCTCGTCCCTTGGGAAGATAGCCCTACACAGCTCATCTACGACATTATCTTCGAAGAGAGGTCGAGCATCACGCACAGATGTAGTGGTTTTGGTCTCGATGACATGGACATTTATGAAATCTTCTTTGATGTAATCATTGAAGTTAAAATCTACATCATCATCAATGGAAACATCATGTCCTCTAGCTAACTCAAAAATCTCAACCCCGAGCTTTTCAAAATTTTCTTCAATTATTGATTCTTGTAGTACTTTGAGATCTAGAGGACTTAGCTGGATATCTATCATTTTCTCTTCTAACTCACTGGCAATTACTGCGACAAAGTTAGATATTTCGGACCCTGACTTCATTCCTTGATCTTACCCTATGGGCTTATGACAATGGCTTTATATATGCTTAAAAATACAAGAATTTGATACTGCTGCTAGAAGATTTAAATCCCCAACAACGGCGCCAGAAACTTTACAATGGTTATATATTTGATAAATATGTGTATAAAATATTCAATAATTGCAAAGTCACACTTATCCACACAAGTATACGTATCGCTCAAGTAATACAGGGCTCCAATTGAGTCTTGGATATCAATCCCACAAAGAGTAACATTAGAGGCTACAAACTAAGATTTAAAAGATCAAAACCTAATCACAACAATATAGTTCAAATTGCATATTTTTCACTAATAGGCAATTGAAATTAAAATGTAATTTTACTAAACTCTTAATTAACTAAGTCTACTAATAAAGTTTCTAATTTGAAGATCAATTTAAAAGAAAGCATCATTCTCCTTGTCAATAAATTTAAGTGAATGGATAAATTGAATCAGTTCAAATTGTATTGTGCCAAATAGGAGCATACCTATTCTTTACCCTTTGGACCAGGCATAAAGAGCATTGGCTAATCCTATGCTTGGTTACTGAATCTGCGGCTAGGCTGGGAGGATACCGACTCTCACTTCGGAGCTCCCACGTTCCACTCGCCTCAGGGCTAACATCTATTTTTCAGCACCCAAACGATAGGACCGAATTGAGGATGTTAGTCTGTCACTCTAAAATCTTGAATTCTATGCCCGATAATTTTTATTTCCATATTTATTGGCACCAAACTTTCAAGGACTTTGGCTTCCCTAAATCATGAATGTAATCTTCACTTTAGTTGTAAAACTCAACATATTTTAACAAATCAGTTGGCCAGATTGAGTAAATTAAGATCGAAGTGAAAAGATCATCACAATTTCTTAAACATTTTCATGACTTCACCTGAAGTGAAAAGATCATCACAACTTCTTTAACATTCTCATGGCTCAACCAATTCAAATCAACGTTTCACAAAATATCAAGACAAGAAGAAAGATAGAGAAAACTACTCAGAACTCATGGAGAAAATACGATATAACTTAGAATTTATATATAAAAACAAAGTCATACAAACTTCAATAAGTAAATATCACTTATCTCTAATTCCTCCCCAAGCAAACTCCTTGGATTTCCTCTGAATCTCTTCATTTCTTTACAGCACAGAATTCTCCTTTGAAGCGGCAAGGAGGAAGAAATCTCTCACTTTCTTTTCACTCTTACAATCTCTCAAAGAATTTCTCACAATAATAACCACTCTCCGCACTCTAATCGGCACCACAAACAATGAAGACTCAACGGACACCACCTTTTTTGCTCCAAATGTTTCTTTTGAATTTATAGAAGAGTTTTCAAGAGTTGGCCAAGCGTCCCTTTAAAAATCGTCCGCATTCAATGCATCTATTAAGAAAACCAACGTGCTCGCCGGTCTGAGGCCTCGATGGCACCATCGACGACCTTCTAGAATATTTAATTATTAACTCTCGGGAAAAACTTGCTGTTGGCGGCGTGAGCCTGCCGTCGGCGCCCAAGATCAAATCTTCATATTTTGGTCCTTTTTGCTCCAAATTTGCTCTTTTTTATATCTTTTTGCTCCAATGACCATAATTCAACATACCTGCAATAAAACATCAAAATTACATTTCTTTAAAGTGTAATATCATCAAAATCAGTGTAAAATAGGTATAAAAATCTCAACATATTTTCCTTTGGTTATTATACTGCTTGTTTTAATTGTTCATTAGGTGCGATTGCATTTACTTTCATTGTTAAACTCTATCTATGTTTGAGTTTGGTATTTTGATGTTTAGATTTCAGTTTTAATATGTTTTGGTTTGCTTTGAGCACTGAAATACATGTTTGTTGGTGTAAAAAATGTTAGTTTGTAATAGCGTAGATTTTATATATAAAGGTGAGTTTTATGTTGTTTGTAAAAAATTGATGTTAAAGTAATGTTTAATCATGCTTATAAAGGTTCATTTGAGTTAATCAGAGGTAAAAGAAAGCAGTATGGAGCAGATTTTTACAAAAAATGAAATCTAAAAAAATTAAGGCGTTGGCGTAAGATGCGCTGGTTGATAGAGATTTGACACATGATGCGCCAGATTTGGTGCAAGATGTGCCAAATTCCTGAAAATGCCATATTGCCTAAAAACTACGAAATCACACAGTAAAACTCCATTTTTACTGCCTGGGTCATCTCCTACCTCTAAACCATGACCTAGGGCTTCACATTGAGCGCGATAAAGAAGATTTCAGAGGCTTAAAATCGTAGATTTCATCTTCTCTTGGTAAGAGCTTCACTTTAACTTAAAAATATTTTATTTTCACCATGGATTTTTCCTACATTTTGGAAAATCCGAAATTTGGGATTTTTGATGAAAAAGCTTGAAGAAAACTCATGGTGAAAAATTTCTTACCAAATAATCTTACTTGGGGAGTTAGATTTTTGATTTTGTAATTTATTTAGAGTTTATTTGGATTTTGGTAGAATTTCAAATGGCTCCACGAGTGAAGAGAGGAAGACTATCAGATGATTTTGATGCACGAAGATTTGTTAATTTGAAGGCCCAACACAGTTATAACACTCAAATAGAATCGAAAAGATTGATCTAGGAACAAGCATTTGCTAACCCGGATGGCGAGATTGAGAGGTTGATCCTTGCCAGAAGTTGGGAACAATTTTGCTACTTCATTGCAGTAGCGATTATGCTAATGATTCAGGAGTTTTATGCCAACTTGAGATTCACTGATTACGATCACATCCTTGTGAGAGGTAAGCAAGTTGAATTTACTGCTGAAATGATCAATGCTTTTTATGGGCTGATGAATATATTTCATGATGAATACGCTGCATTCGTGATGAATGATTCATCACTGGATGAAGTGATCACATTTCTGACTGATGGAAAAGGAGAATAGAGGATTATAAATAATAAGATAGTTAAATTCTCCGCTTTCATGTTGACTATTCAATCAAAGGTATGACACCACTTCATTCGTGCTAAATTACTACCAATAAATCATCTGGTCAAAGTAATGAAGGATAGAGCTGTATTGAACTATTGCATTCAGAACATGAAAGCAATAGATGTTGGTGCTCTTAAAGTCATCATGCATGGAGCATAGCTAAGAACTCTACAACATGTGGTTTGGGTTAGTCTGCGCTGATTTTCACTCTTTGTGAGCAATCAGGAGTAGAGTCCCATAGGAATGATGAAAGATTACAACCACAAAATCCTATTGGGAAGCACATGATTCAAAGAGTTGAATCATTTGTTGAATTTAGGGTGGAAGAAGCGATAGACCCTCTACATCAACTGTAGAGGCATCTACTTCTCGCCTTGCAGCACTAGAAAATATTATGGACCAACTCATGATTCAAAAATTAGATATAATAAATATTCAAAACCATATTGGAGAAATTAGAGCGAGAAATGCTTTTAACGATGAGAATAAGAAGAAGAGAGTTCATCATGATATAGCTTTTGAGGATGTTATGGTGAGATATCTTAGAGGTGAATACATCGTAGAATTTCCTACTTGCCCCAGCTTCACTCCTTATGCTTCTATTCATGATGAAGAAGAGGAAGAAGAAAAAGAAGATGATGATGATGAGGAGGAAGGCAATGAAGATTGATATTTGTAGGAGTTTGTTTATTTGTTTGGTTGATTGTTGGTTTGTATGTTATTTTGTTGGCATTTGAAACTGTTGTAGTGAAAACTTTTATCTTGTGTTGTGGATTTAAAATTGTAATAGTAACTATTGATTTTTACTTTTTCTGCATTTTTATTATTTTCAGTTTTTGTTTATGTTTTTAATTCTTAACAAATTCTTTACAATATATTATGTTTCATTTAATGCTTTAAAGACTGTATGTATTTTTAAAGTTAGTACTTACAGTACATCAGAGCCCAGTTTTATAGTCATAAATCATTTACATGTTAGTTTTTATTTTCATGCATTTACTGTTTTCTTTTACCAACTAATTTTTGTGCTAGAACATTTTTAAAATACCTAAAAATATAAGTTTAGGGGGAAGAAAATTTTCTTTTAAAAAAGAAGTAAACTAAATTTTATTTATCCTTAAGTAACAATATTTTTAAAATTAATTTAACATAACTTGAGATCTTAAGATTACACTTAAAATGATTATACTTATGTTTATGAATATTATGGTAAATTTAAATAAAAAGTTTTGATAATGAAGGTCAATTATAAAGTTAAAGATATTTGGTATGATAAGATAAGACTAAGTTTTTCTATTTAAAGTAAAGGAAATTATATTTTTGAAGTGTTAAGAATTTTAGAGTAAAGAAGAAAAGAATGAATCTTTATGAAAATCATAAATTTATATGAATTTATAAAGAGAAGAAATGTAAGGGTTTTGACTTTAAGAAGAAGATAGCGAAGTTTAAAACTATTAAATGCTATCCATATATAGTAATCCTCACTTGAAAAAGAAAAGAATGGATTGAAAGAGTCCTAGAAGGAAAAGAAGTAAAAAGAAAAAGAGAAAGAAAAAGAAAAGAGAAGAAAAATAAGTGAGGAGAAGCTTGAGGAGATGTTTAATAGAAAATTGGCTTCACTTGAATCAACTTAAGTAAAAAAACTTTATTACATTTTCTAAACTTATATTGGATTATTAGTAGCATTATTAGTAACGTTTTCATGAAGTTCTTTTTCATATGAATATTTTAAATATCCTTAATATGACTAATTACAATTCTTCTTGAAATGAATAGAGATTCAAAAATTTAAAAACTGACTACTAAGTACTCTTAGACAAAAAATTTGAATCTAAGTTATTAAAGGTTTTCTTAAATTTTATTATTTTATTTATTGAAATAAAGTATAGAAGTTATAAGTTAGTCTCTATCCTAAGTCATATGCTGGTGTCACTTAAGGACAAGTAATATTCGAGTTTGGGGGATTTTGATACACTAAAATAATATGTAGTTTTAAGTATTTATTTTATGCTTATTTTTTGTGATATTGCACTTTAAAGGACTTTTTTTATGTTTTTGTTGTAGGTATATCAATTTTAGGCATTTGGAGCAAAAGTAGCAAAAAGGACGAAATTTGGAGCCAAAACAGCGAATTTTTAAATTTTGCGTAAGATGCGCTAGATTGGCGCCAGATGTGTCGGATTGGCGTCAGATGCGCCAAAACCCATAACAGCGTGATCTTCAATAAAGTTGCACATGATGCTCCAGATTGGCGCTAGATGCGCCATTTGATAGAGATTTGGCACATGATGCGCTAGATGTGGTGCCAGAAGCCCCAAGGATGACTTTTTGCGGATTAAGTAGGTTCGAGAAGAATTTTACACAAAATTTCAAAGTGACACTTGTTTTAAACACCCCATGGAGTAATTCAATGCATCTAGACACTGTGGAAGGTTCATTTATGAAGGGATATGACTCTTGGATCAATGGACATGACTTTTGAATTCAAAAGAGTTAACTTTTGGATAGAATTTTGGGAGAGAATTTTGAATTCTTTTTGGAGGGTGACAACCTTTGATAAGAGGAGAGGGAAGTCTAGTTCTTGAAGGAGAGGAGAGGTAGTGTGAAAGCAAGGAGAGTTAGAGAGAGAGAGAGGAAGTCAAGGGCTTGAAGATTTTTTCAAGGATTGTAAGAGGAGAAGGAAGGTGAGAGATTTCTTCTTCATTACACTTCTAAGAGAGAATTGAGAGTGCTTGTAAAGGAGGTGAGAGATTTCTTCTTCATTACACTTCTAAGAGAGAATTGAGAGTGCTTGTAAAGAGAGGAAAGCTTTGTAGAGAACTTCTAAAAATTTTCTTGGTAAGAATTGCGAGATAAGTTGTCTTTTATTTACTTTGTTTTGTAAACTTGTTTTTATATATGAAATCTGTGTTTTGTCATATCCTTCTCACGAATTTTGAGTCTTTTTTATCTTTCTCCTTACTTTGAGATATGGTTTTGTGAGGAATTGATTTTTTTTTTATGATTTTAAATGTCAATATTTGTGATGATTTGAACTCCAATCTTTATTTACATAGTGAGAAGGATCTGGCCAATTGAAATGTTAAAATATGTTGAGAAACACATGTTCCAAAAGGGCTACAAATTCTACAACATAGTGAGAATCACATTTGATTTCATGGGAAAGTATTTCATCCATGGAGTTGGGTGCAAATAAATAAGAAAATATACTTTATTGGATGCAGAATTGGAGATTCTAAGGTGACATATCAAAACTCCAATTTGGTCTAGTTGATTGGAAACTGATGCAAGATTGCTAGCCCTCATGTGAGGGAGTAGTGCGAGCTCTGGAGTGGTAGTCGATATCCTCCCAACCTAGCCACAAAATTAGGGACCTAATGTTATTTATGCACTCGAAGTGGGGTAAAGAATAGGATTGCTCCAATTTGGTACAATATATATATATATATNCCATATACTCATTGTAAAGGGGAAGGATGCTTTCTTAAATTTGAACTTTATGTCACAAAAATTTAGTTTAATTTTTGTAAGTTTACTTTTGAAAGTTTAGCATTTAGTTTAGTTAACTTTGTCTTTCAACTGCATTTTAAATAACATTCACTTGTTACTTAATATTCAAACTTCGCTCTTTAATTTTTTGTGTAGTTTTAAAAATTATACTTTACATTATAATCTTAAGAACTTATCTATAGGCATTTCCAACTTCTCTATGAGATTAATATCTAGAACTCCATTAGAGCCCTTTATTACTTAAGTGATGTTTATGCTTGAATTATTTTTAAAAGGGATTTAGCATATTAAAGACTTTTAAAAGAAAAAATATTTTAACTGAAGTTATTTTTTTGGGATTAATTTACATATTTGTTATTGTATCTGTCGTGTGTATTTTATAATATTGAAAATTTTTTATAAAATTAACACACTAAATCCACCCTCACCAAAAGGCCTAAAGATGAGTTGAGGATTTACGTTGTGCAAAACAAGCTACCCTAAAACCCTATGGCTTATTATTTAATTATAAGGAAAGATGTATTGTTGTAGAACCGGTTGCTCTCTCGAAGCTGTCTTCTGTGCATTCTTATTGGGCTATCCACAGAGTTAGCTCTGAGCTTCTCATCGAAGTGACAACTCCAAGTTCAAGGTTAAAGGTTTTGCAGTTTATGCGACATGTTTTGTTGTTGTTCAAGTGTTATGGAAGGTTAAAGTTGATTAGAGTGACACCGATTAGGATCCCACGGTTCCCTCATTCCAGTATCAATTTTTTCTTTTGAATTTACTTCATCTAAAGAAGTGGTTAAACCCATTTAAACTGGGGAGGTCTCATTAGTAGTCGTAGGTTACCCATCCAAGGGACTCCCGTAAATTCAAAAGGATGCATTATGTTTATTTTTTTTGTTTTGAAAGTGTTTAGGTCTTAGTTTTGAAAAAGTTTATCTTAATTTTAAAAACTGTTTGTTTTAATTTTTGAAAAGTATTTCAACCAAGCATGCATGTTACATTAAAGCAGTGGTAAATTGCAGAAATAAAATGATAATAAATAAACTATAAATGCATACATTTCATCTTCTCTCTGCTCCCACTGAAATGTTAGCATTCATAATCATGTATATATTATAAAATAAAAGTAGGAGCAACTACTGAAAGCAAAGAGGCATTGATGGTTTAAGTTCAAAAGAGGCCACAATTCATAACTTGGTAGGGTCCCTGTCGGTGCTATTTTTGGTTGGAGGGGAGTTGCCCGTAAGAAGCTGTCGGTCACCGGAATCAAAATTCAGTCACCCGCTTCGGAAGGACGTTGAAGTTTAGAAAAGTATGAAATCAAATTGACCCCATATTTTTCATAGTTTAAATGAAAGAGCACTTTACCTCAAACCCTGTATCTATCCCGAAGGATAAGCACAACACATGAGGATGAAGCTCGATCAAATAAACTAAAAAAAAGTATGACATTCGTCTGGTCTGCGAAACCATTTGTATTTGTCAACAAGTTCTCCTATTTAATATAAAGGTTTAAATAAGGTTTATTTTAAGATGGGTTCGGACATGCTTCCTATAATGACAATCCCCTATAGTTAATTACATCTTAAAAGACCAAAGTCACCTAAGAAGACTCTCGATAAAATCAAGAAATATTATCTTCAAGAGTTTCAAAGGATAGGACTTTTCAATGAGATTGGACGTAGATGTGTGAAAGGGGATTGGTTCAAATTTGGAACATTTTGTTGTAGAGTCCAAAGGAGGAAGAACAGGGATGTCATGGATCCAGAGGAGAATCTCAGTGACTTCCCAAGCTATCCTAATGTTTGGCTTCAAGGATGTCATGGATCCAGAGGAGAACCTCGGTGACTTCTCAAGCTATCCTAATGTTTGGCTTCCGTAGAGGTGTGGAAGGGGATTGGTTCAAATTTGGAACATTTTATTGTAGAATCCAAAGGAAGAAGAACTAGGGGTGAATGGGGATTGGTTCAAATTTGGAACATTTTATTGTAGAATCCAAAGGAAGAAGAACTAGGGGATAGGATTGGTTCAAATTTGGAACATTTTATTGTAGAATCCAAAGGAAGAAGAACTAGGGGATGTGGGGATCCAGAGGCGAACCTTGGTGACTTCCCAAGCTATCCTAATGTTTGGCTTTAGTTTTGAGTTCAGAGGAGAACCCTGGTGACTTCCCAAGCTATCCTAATGTTTGGCTTCAGTTTTGAGAAGAAATAGAGGAGAACCTCGGTGACTTTCCAAGCTATCCTAATATCTGGCTTCATTTTTGAGGAGAAAAATTTAAGTGTTTCATCCTGTCAATTTTATTATTTAGGGTTACATTTGTGTCAAACTATCACAGAAATAGTCTGGAAGATGTGAGGATTTAGGTCGTGACAAATGACAACCACAAAATTTTAAGGTGAGTTAGGGCATATATTATATAGCAGGGATGTACAAAGGCCTAAAGATAAGGTGAGGATTTATGTTGCATAAGCAAGCAACCTCGAAGTCCTATGAGTTAGGGCTTATATTGTATAGCAGGGCTACACAAAGGCCTAAAGATAAGGTGAGGATTTATGTTGCATAAGCAAGCAACCTTGAAGTCCTATGAATTTATTGTTTAAGTCTAAGGAAGGAAAATTGGTTTAGCTGGGGAATACGGGTTTTGCTGTTGAAGATAGTCGTGCTGCCCACCATGCTAGCTCCAAGCTCCTCGCTGCGACGAATTTGAATTTTATAGTGTGTCAAGTTATAATGTCAAATCAGGTGGCCCTATGGTTGAATTTCTTTAAATTTTATAGGGGCATATTAAAGTTGATTAGAGCGACACCGGTTAGGATCCTACGGTTCCCTCCCTCGTTTCGACACCACTATTTTCTATTAGATTCACTTAGTCTAAATAAACTTACAAAACTCAACTTAATGAGTTCCATAATTTCATTTAGACAGTGGGAAGCCTCGTTAGTAACCGTAGGTTACCTCCTCCGAGGGATTCCCGATCATCCGATAGAGATGACTTAATTTAGTTGAAATTGTAGTTTTGTGTGATGTTTGTGATTAAATTTTGAGTTGTTTTATATTGGAATGTTGTGGAGGTGAATTTTATCTTGGTTGATTTTAATTTTGGTTTTGGTTTTATGGCTATCCTGATAGTTTTAGTTTTCATGCGGGGTGGCGTCGTTGTTTAGCATGCAAATTTGTAGGTATAAAAGTACAGTATGAAAGTACAAGAAAGACAACGCTAAAAACTGTAAAAGCGTACCACGAGTCTTCTCGTTCCACCACCTGAAACTTAAAATGTAAGTTAAGGCAGTTTATATGAAACAGGGAAGTAAAATCTTGATGACCTATCTAATCCTAGTTCATATCTTGGTGGGTCCTTAGGAGTTTAATTATGGATGATTTTGTTAAGCAAAACACATTAAGTTTAGTAAATCTCCGAGGCATCCAGCAGATCCAGAGAAAGATGCAGGTTCGTGCTACTCTCTCGCTGCCTGGTGGAAAATCCCATGTTCTTTTAAACTTATTATGTTGCTTAATAATTCATCCTATAAATACGCTTAATGCTCAGTGAACATTGATGTCTCAATTATCTCTAAGAATATGGTACTTATCACTTGTGATTCAATTTAAAAATTATGTGGGTGAAGACCCTTAAAGAGGCAAGTTAGTGTTGTTGGAACACTTAGCCAAATTTTTATCCTAATTGTGCTTGTAGTGTTTGAAAGATGTTCTAATTTTCAATGATATTTACTTTTCTAAGGCTTATACTGTTTCAAAGATGTTTTAATTTTTAATGATATTTACTTTTCTAATCCTCATTTAAATGAAACTTGATTTAGCCTAAGTCATTAGTAAGCTCTTAAGATTTTGGTGAGTGTCTTAGTCATTGCAAATGAAATTGACTTATACGTGATGGTGATAACTTAGGTGAGTGTCTTAATTAGGTTTGAAAAGATTAAGCTTTAGGTGGTCATAATTCATGATTTTTAGGTGAGTGTCTTAATTAATTTTGAAAAGATTAAGCTTTAGGTGGTCATAATTCATGATTTCAGGTGAGTGTCTTAATTAGTTTTGAAAAGATTAAGCTTTAGGTGGTCATAATTCAAGATTTGAATATTATTTAAATGAAACTTGATTTAGCCTAAGTCACTACTAAGCCCTTAAGACCTAGGTGAGTGAAATCCTTGTTTAAATGAAACTTGATTTAGCCTAAGTCACTACTAAGCCCTTAAGACCTAGGTGAGTGTCTTGTTAAGCTTTAGGTGGTTATAATTCATGATTTGAATTTTATTTGAAAATCAAAATAGGGGTAATTTAAATGAAACTTGATTTAGCCTAAGTCACTACTAAGCCAACTTAGGTGAGTGTCTTAATTAGGTTTGAAAAGATTAAGCTTTAGGTGGTCATAATTCATGATTTTTAGGTGAGTGTCTTAATTAATTTTGAAAAGATTAAGCTTTAGGTGGTCATAATTCATGATTTCAGGTGAGTGTCTTAATTAGTTTTGAAAAGATTAAGCTTTAGGTGGTCATAATTCAAGATTTGAATGGTGAGTGTCTTAGTAACTTTAAAAAGATCAAGCTTTAGATGATCATGATTCATGATTTGAATTTTATTTGAAAATCAAATAGGGGTATTAAATTGATTAATTATTGATGTCAAAAGTCATACTCCTAAGTCCTAGATTCATTTTATTTTAATAAACCTCCAAATTTCAATAATTTTAGAAATTTATTAACTTATCTTTTTAATGAGAAAAGTGAGATTGGTTTCTACCAATTAACCCCTTATGTTTTAAACATTAAATAAATTGATTAAGATCAGAGGTTACCCATTTCCTTCTTTAACTTAGGCCTAAATGTTAATTAAGGCTAATTTTCCAAAATTACACATTTGCCCCTAAGGCTCTAACACTTCATAATTTGTCAAATTCAATTCAAATGACTTTAAAATTTTTATCCTACCTCATTCATGGGTCAATTAAGACATCAGGGGAGAAAAATATGATTTTTCAAAATTTAATTTAATTTATACAATTATTTTCATGCAAAAATAGGATTTTTCAAAGAAAATTCCTAACTTGACCAAGGTAAATCCTAATACCTTGAAATTTTTATTGGAGATAAATTTAGACTAGAGAAGCCTTTGGACCAAATTTCATGATTTTTTGAATTTTATTTGAATTTTAAGAATTATTTTAAGTTATGGAGTGTTTATTAAATATAAAATATTTTAAATAGGTGAAATTAAGTTTTGCATTTTTGTAAAATCTCACTGAGGTGAAAAAACTTAGAGGAGAAGATTTTATATTTTTTTGAATTTTATTTGATTTATTGGAATTATTTTAATGAAAACTCATTTTTAGCCTTTAAAAACTATTTTTAAGCTTTAAAATTCAATATCTTTATTTAGAAAATCAGGAAAAATATTATAATTGTTCCTAAGTGATTAGGAAGAAATTTAGAACATTTTCATGAGTTTTATTACTTTTTGTGTTTTTTAGGGATTTTTAATTATTTAAATATTAAAAATGGGCTAAAAATTAAGTTTTTATTTTAAAAATCATTTTATTTTTAAAAAATACCCCTAATCACAGAGAACTCAAAAATAAGTTTTGATAAATTTTTTAGTTATATTTTGATTTTTAAAAAATCATTTAAGTGCCAAAAATGATGTTTATCTTAAAAAATCAATTTAAGTTTTCAAATGTACTCAAAAGATTTTGAAATTTTTATGGTGAGTTCTTTGGATCATAAACCACAGTGGAGATTAAAAATCAAGTCTTTTAAATGTTCATATCATTCAAAATTAATTATTTTAATGATTTAGTGTTCATGAAAATTAAGTACATTTTAAATGACTTGACCCATGAAATTATTTCCAACTCTAGTCATGGTGGACATTCCAAAATCTTCTTGGAATTTTCTAATCAACATGCTAATTTCCATGATTATTTTAAGGAAATAATGTGCAAGCACTTGAAAAATATGGATCTCTGTCTAGAAACCTCCTCTGACTTTGGAAAAATCAGAAGATGTTTCTCTTGAGAGAGGCTACAACATGCTAAAATTTTAAGCCAAGATGATGTGTCAATATGCATGGTGAATCAAATGATTCAAAATAGTGTTTAATTAATTAAAAATAAAGTATGCATCAAATGGACTTGAAATTTATTCCACATTATTCTCCTTTATTCATTGAGCAAGAGGGTATTTTTATTTTATTTTTATGGTTTTTCTATACAAAGTTATGAATTTTTGAAGTTAGGGGTCATTTTCTGAATTAATTAAACCCCTATTTATCTATTTAAACGCGCGGCGCCACCTCTACCTACGACGGCTCCAAAGCTCTACGCGGCGTGCTCCCATTTGACGCCGCCATCCACCTCAACACTGACTCGACCCGCTGTTAATGTTTCGAAGCGTTGTCCGGCTTGATCTCCTCCGTCCATTCGATACACGCTTGATGAAATGGCTCCCCGTCATCGTCCCCGATAGAATGATCCCGTGACCATACACATTAAAACCCTAAGATCTCAGCCTAGACTCAACTAAATCACTTCGGGTTTGATCCTATAGACTCGTCTAAGTGAGACAAACACATCCATATGGTAATCAAGCAATCAAATTAACTCTAAGCAAATAGAGAATCAAAATAGGCTCGGAAGGAGGTGAGGTTTTATACCTCTGCTCTGAGAAGTGAAGCTTCAATCAGAGGGTGTTGGCACGTTCGTTGGGGTCCAAGGAGGCTAGGTATTAAGTCCCTGGTCTTGGTATAAGGCCTAGGTGTGAGTTTGACCAAGCACAAATTCTGGTGTTGGTCTAGAGCTATGGTAGAGGCTCTGTGGAAGGGGGATTTAATGGGGCTTTAGCTTCTTTCACTGTTGTGAAAGGTGTGGGTAGAGTTATTTTGAGTTTGGTGGAGTGTGGAGGTGTATTGGGTTCTGTCCTAGTTTCCGGCAAGGTTTCAAGCTCAAAATTGAGCTCCGGCAGTGGGAATTGGTGGGGGAAAATAGTTGAAATGCACTGAGGGGATCTTAGGGAAGCTCTGCGAGAAGTTTGGAGAGGCTTCTCTAAGAAAATTTCAGCACACCTTCCATGGCCGTGGAGGTGAGTTTTTTTAAAAATGGCCATGGGGTGGCTCTCAGGGCATACGTTTGGGTGCATTATGGTGCTTAGGTGGAGGGCAGAGAAGCTCCATCAATTAACTTGGTTGAGCTGGCCTCTAGGTTTGATTTGAGTGAGGTGCCATGGGGGTGGCTCTCAGTTTTGAACTTTTTCAGCCACTAGGCTGGCCTGCCGGCCAGGGGGGTGGCTAGGAGCTCTGGGAACCCAGGGGAATATGTCACAACAATTTAGTGCAATGATACCTAATTTTGGTAAGGATATCTTAAGCACATGCATTTTTGGAAATAATATCCCTTAATTTAGGGGACCTTTGGTCCATGGATTGATTTAGGTGGTTTCATGGTGTTTGTACTGGTCACTAAGTCCAACTAATGGCTGTGGTGGAGTTAATTTGATGACTTTAGGGTGGTTAGGTCACATTTAGTGCATGGGTCCAAGTGGGTGCAAATGACCAAAACTTGGGTTTGGGCTAGGTTAGCCATGTCAATTGGCCCAAATAATTGTTGCATTTGGTGTATATGATCATAAGGAACAACTTTGGTGAAGTATGGAAGTGGTTTTTAGCTCAATTGAAGGGTCAATTTGAGGGAATTTTGAATTTTAGTGAATTTTAGTCAATTTGGTCATGTTGGGCTAGGCTTAGGTCTAGCTTGGTTTAGCCTTAGGCTAAGTCCAAAATGATTATTGTAAATGGTTAATGGTTACCCTATGAAGAGTTTTCAACATGAATTGGATGCCGATTTGGGGTTTAAGGCAATCAATTGGGTGAAATTTGGGGACTTAGCCAATTTGGGGCTAAATTTGGGAATTTTGGATTTAGGCCAAAATCAAATGGATTTGAGGCTTCACAAAGGCCAATTGATGGTTGATTGTGATGTAAAAGAATGTTATAAAGATTTTTCAACATTAATTGGGGCCAATTAACTAAGATATGAGTTCAATTTGGTGAGATTAGGTCATATGGTCAAAATTGGGGTTTTGACCTAAATCAAAATTGGGTTCAAATCATGCGCCAATTAAGCTTGGATTTTGTTTATATTGGCCATATAAAAAGTTAATTTGAGTTCAGGATTGGAATTGTGGTCAATTGAGATCAAATTGATGGACATTTGAGTTGAATTTGGGGAAATTTGGGCCCTTAAAGGCAAATTTGGGGGTTTTGGTTAAAGATGGTCAAATTGACCAAATTGGGTAATGTGGTAGTTGAGAAAAATGAAATTGGGAATATTTGGGATTTATTGAGGTTTTCTAGGAATTTTTGGAATTTTTGAAATTTTGGGCTATGGAGGGGCATTTTGGTAATTTGGGGGTGTTTTTGGGCAAAAAGCCAAGATGGGTATTTTTGATAGTATTGGGTAAATAATCACCCTAAATGAGCCATGGAACAAAGGAAATCCCATTTTGGGTCCTCTATGTACTGGTCTTAGTCAACCCATAGCCCTAAGACTGGTAGGTTTAGGGGACCATCTACATGAGTATCCCAAAAAGATGAAGGGACCTAGGCTTGAAATTTGAGTTTAGGTTTGTGAGTGATTGTGAGTATAGATTAGTGTAGTGAGTGTCTCACCTCCAGACCAACACCCAGGGTCAACCCTAAGGTCCAGCAGTCCTAAGGGTGACTCATCTTGAGTTTCCATTATAGTGACCCCACCTACTAAGTGCTAGAGGTTAGGACCAATATGTGGAACTTCAAGTTGAGTGAAGAAGATGATAGAATTTCTAATGGTGAGGGTTTCATGTATAGTTTTCTAAGAATATTTAATAGGAAAGTCCTATGGCTAGACCTTAGGCTACTAAAGAGGAAAACTAAACCTCAACTAAAAGTGAGGTCAACAGCCTATTAAGGGAGGAAGGGTCAGCCACTCCTCTAATATTTCAAACCAAAATGTTAAACATGATGACCTAGGCCAACCCTTTTAGAAAATCTAGTAGGGTTGAATAGCAGCTCCCCATCTGAGTAATAGATACCTTCCTGTATAATATTACTAGCTTTAAGACTTGAAAGCTCATTTTTTCTTTTAGCCTTTTTCCTTTAATTTTTTTGAACCTGCCATTCATTTTCTAAAGTTTTGGAAGCAAGTTGTATTGAAGTATTAGTAACAACTGTGGAGCTGAAAGGGAGAGAAAGCTCATAGTTTGCAGATTGTTTTCAGAAAGAAGAGTGGTGATAGTTGGCACATTAGGTAGAGATGTTTCAACATGCTCAACAATAGTTTTATTCTCGTTAAGTGCATTGCAGTCTTCAATTAAAGCTTTTTGCGGATGCACATCAATAGAGGTGTGTTGAGACTCATTTCCCAAATTTTCCAAATTTAAATTTGTGTTTTGCAATGATGGAGTAACCACTAAATTAGCTTCATTTTCAACATTAGATGTTATGCCTTGATGATCAGTGTGAGTTTGATTTTTAAGGGGACAAGTGGAATGTGTGGTAAGAGAAGTTTTAAGGTGAGGATTTAATCTATAGAATAATGAAGTTTGATGACCAAACATAGAGCAGTGAGTGCCATATGGAGAGTGCCTTTCGATTTTAACTTGTTGTCAATAGCCCTGGTGCTGAGAACCTATCCAAATCTCATTACAAAATGGTTGATTTATGTCCCTTTCTACAAGAATGCAAGCTTCAGATGGTCTCGAAAGTGTATAAGTAACAATATCAATTTTTAATGGCTTACCATAAGTTGTCGCTAAAGAGAAAAGTATCTCGTGATTAAATAGATGTAATTTAAGCACAGGAAAATGAATCCAAACAGGAACGATGGACAATTCATATTTAGAGTCAAAATTGATAGACCATTTAAGAAATTTCATCACATAATTTTCTATCCTCAAGAACATATTCACAAAGAGATGTGTATAGTCCTCATCATTGGCAAGCTATATTAAGATATGTCTTCCATTCATAATACTTACCTTCCACCAGCCTTTTAGTTTAAGCATTTCAAATTCTCCCCGAATCAGATTCACCTTTGAATACCATACATAAATTTACCAACAAGGGCCATACAATAAGAAGAAAAAAGAATCAAAGTTTCAACCTCAGTGATAAACATTGCAAGGTTCTCATTCTTTTCTCCGAGCTTCTTAATGAAAGAGTAATCCCCTCCCACAGAAAGTTTATCATGGAACCCTTGCAGAAACATACCAGAGTTTGGTGTGGCCTGAGGGCCACCACCCCACTCTAACACCGCATCAAAAAAAGAACGAGGGGTATATGACATCATGAAAAACAAAATTAACAGCAAAACCAAAGAGTGAAATGATCTCACCAATCAGATCCCACACAAATAAACTCAAAATCGCCATAAATGCCAGTAGATCCTGCAAAAATACTGGTTATATCTAACCAACCTCCACCTACTACTGTAAGAGAAGTTGGGAGTTTTTTAGTACATCCTGGATTTTCCAGGTGATATATTAAAGATTATTCAATCCTTTATGCCAACTTTTGGAAAAGAGATATAAAATTTGATTTCAACTAAGAGTGCCTTAAAGCCTTTGAAACATTGAAGGAAAAATTGTTCACTGCTCCTATAATTGTTTCACCTGATTTGGAGAAAACTTTTGAATGAATGTGTGATGCAAGTGATTATGCAATTGGAGTTATTTTAGGGCAAATATATGACAACAATTTTAAAGTCATGTACTATGCTAGTAAGACTCTTTATGATGCTCAAATTAATTACACCACTACTGAAAGAGAGTTATTAGCCATTTTTTATGCTTTTGAAAAGTTTAGGTCATATCTAATTAGAGCTAAATGAGTTGTGCATACTGATTACACGACTATTAAATATCTGATGCAAGAGAATGATGCAAAACCAAGATTAATTAGATGGGTACTTCTGATAAAAGAATTTCATTTTGTGGTAGTTGATAGGAATGAAACTGATAATAAAATTGTAGATCATCTATCTAGGCCGGAATTGGAAGAAAAACTTGATTTGGAAAAGGAAATTAATGAAACTTTTCCTGATGAACAAATTTATGCTATTAAAGGTTGGGAAATACCTTGGTATGCTGATATTGTGAACTATATTGTTAGTGGTATTTTACCATATAGATTGACAAAACAACAAGAAAAGAAATTCATTAACAATGCAAAATTTTACTTTTCGGATGAACCATATTTATACAAATAATGCAAAGATTTAGTTATGAGAAGAATTGTGCCTTATAAAGAAGTTCTAGAAATTATCCAAAAATGTCATGATTCTAAATATGGAAGTCATTTTGGGAATGATAGAATTATTAATAAAATTTTATAATCTAGATTTTATTGCCCTACACTATTTAGAGATGTTAATATATATATATATATATATATATATATATATATATATATNGTATCTAAAGGATGAAGAGTGGTGGTTGCTGGCTGTTGTGGTTCTCTGAGGTGGTGGTTACATCCCTGCTGGCTCCTCCTTTGGTGGTGGTGGAGGTTTTCCTGTGGCTATTTTTAGTTTTACTGTTCCATTGAGCTTCACTCTGCTGCTCCCTTGTTGTGGTTTGCTACAGGGAAAGGGGGACTGGTTTTTGTTTCTGTCTGCCTAGGTTTTCTGGTTGGTGGCATCCACTGGTTGGACTCCTGGTGACTGTTTTTCTCTCCACTGCTGGGTGGGACTCTTGCTGTCCTATTTAGTGGTTGTGATTGCAGAGTGGGAATCTTACTGTTCTATTGAGTGTTGTCTCTTTGGATCTAGGTTCCCTGTCTTTTGTTTTGTACTGAAGCTGCCTTAATGGAGTTCAGTCCCATTAATGTGGAAGTTAATGCACAGTGGACCCAAGCCACTTATGCTGGAGTAGTTGGCAGAGGGCAAGATTTGCCCAAAAACTTTGACCATCTGATTTTCCCCCAAGTACTGCTGATGTTGCTGTTGGCAAGACTTCCTGCCCTTATATTTCTCCTATTAGAGTCAAAGAGGGTGAACCTGCTGTACTTTTTACCCCTGGGGAGATGCAATCTCTGAATGAATCAATCAAGTTCACCTTGATTTGCAAATTTCTATTTGGCCAAAAATGGATTTTGTTAGAAATTTTTTTGAGGAACTCCAACTCACTGGTGCTTGGCAGCTGAGCTTAATGGATGGAAGACACCTTTTAATCAAGATGTCTAATGAGGAGGACTATGCTAAAGTTTTTGCTAAACAAACTCTCCTAATTGCTGGAGCCCCCATGAAATTATTGAAATGGACACCTGGATTTGATCCAAGCAAAGAACCCCCAATTGTTCCAATTTGGTTTAAATTTCCTAACCTCCCTATCAAATATTATCACCAAAATGTTCTGTTTAACATTGGAAGGGTGCTTGGCTGCCCTTTAAAAGTTGATGCCCCAACTTGCAATTTGGCTGGACCAACTGGTGCTAGAGTGCTGGTGGAAATAGATATCACATTGTCAGAAATAAAGAGGGTTTGGATTGGAACCCCTGAGGAAGGGTTTTGGCAAAGCATTTTTATGGAACAAAAACCATTATTCTGCCCTCACTACATGATGTTTGGACATAATGTGGACAAATGCTATAGGTTGCATCCACCGTCTAGAAAAATAGCTCTTAAAAGCATGCCTACTCAGGGAGGTTCTGTTGAAACCTTGGGAAAAGATATCAGAAAAACTAATGTACAGGAAGCTGTTAGTGGTGAAACTAATATGGCAGTCTATCCTAAGCTTCCAAGTATTATAGAAGAGGTCACTGAAATAAATACTCCTACCAGGAATGTACAGGAACATGTAGAGGAGGGAAAACAAGGAGATAGTGCAAGAAGTAAAATTGATAACAGCCCCCACAAAATCCAAAACTCTACTGTGGAATTAATAGTTGAGGTGCTTACTGAAGAATGGCAAGTTTAAAAGAATAATAGGAAAAAGAAGGGGAAGATGGAATTGAAGCTACTGCAGGAAGCTCCCTCCTTGGAAGGAAATATTCAGCTGATAGATTCCATAGAGAGAACCAGAAGGAAAGGGAGAACCCTTTCACAATGATTAAGCTTTTATGTTGGAACATTAGGTGTGTTGCACAACCCAACTCTCTCACAAGGCTGGTTCACCTTGTGAAAACTCAAAAAGTTTGGTGTTTTGCTCTTTTGGAACCCATGGTTTCTAAGAACTCTTATATTATTCTCAGAAAATTATATAAGTTTGGTGTTTTGCCAACTTCTCCTACTAAAGATAGTTACACAATATTTATCATTTCTACACTAAAAATTTTTAACTGCAATGTCAGCATGCAATGGAACACGCCACTCATTAATACTGAACAATTCTTCATATCAAAAATTTACATTAATTTATTTTCTAAACAGAGTGATTTTTCTAATTCAAGCCTGGACAGATGATCAATAATTTGTTCTCAGCTCCCTTCTTATCTACTATTTTAAAGTCAAATTCTCGTAAAAGAAGAATCCATCGTATCAGTCTTTGTTTTCCATTGTTCTTTTTTAGTAAATATTTAATAACAAAATGATCTTTATGCACAATACATTTTGTCCCAATTAAGTATGATCTGAATTTATCAAAAGCATATACTATTGCTAATAACTCTTTCTTAGTTGTGGTATAATTAATTTGAGTTTCATTAGGTGTTCTACTAGCATAGTAAATTACACAAAAAATCTTGTCATGAATTTGTCCTAAAATAGCTCCAATAGCAAATTCACTTTCATCACACATTAATTCAAAATAATTTTCCAAATTTGGTGAAACAATAATTGGTGCATTGACTAATTTTTCTTTTAATAGCTCAAAAGCTTTTAGACATTCCTTATCAACATTAAAAATTACATCCTTTTTAAGCAAATAGAATAGAGGCTTAGCAATTTTTGAAAATTCTTTAATTGATCACCTACATAATCCAACATGTGCAAAAAAAAACTCCTAATTTCTCTCACATTTGTTGGGTAAGGTAAATTAATGATCACTTGAATTTTTGTAGGGTATACTTCTATACCATTTTCAGATATTTAATGTCCTAAAACATATCCTCCTGCTACCATAAATTGGCATTTTTCTGAATTAAGGACTAAATTTGTTTCTTCACAGTGCTTAAGAACTCTTGATAAATGATCTAAACATGATTCAAATGAGGTTCCAAACACTGAAAAATCATCCATAAGAACGTCAATTTCTTTTTCAATTTAATCACAAAAAATAGCCACCATACATCTTTGAAATGTAGTAGAGGCATTACATAAACCAAATGACATTTAAACTTAAGAGTTTAGGCATTCCATTGTCTCCACTTAAAAATTTTTTATAAAGCATAATTTTACTTACTATATCATAACTTTAAGCTTAAGAGTTTCTCAAGTTTTATACTTTAAAAAGATCAGATGTGGAACCAAAATTTGATTAGGCATTAATCATGAAGCTTCTCTTCCCTTTTTCAACTTTTCTTTTTCTTTTTTTTTTCCTTTTCTTTTTCTCTTTTATTTTCAGGCAATGATTACTATTTCTGAGTAGGCCTTTAATGATTTTAAATTCTACTCTTCCTTTCCTAAAGCAAAGAGTTGATATATTTCTTTTACTTAAAAACATAATAATAGTTTTTGAAATTTACTTTCAATAAAAGAAATTTAAGCTTCGAAAATAAAAGTCTAATTTTTCTACATTTTTCAAAAATACAATTTCTCCTACTTAAGATAGTTACACAATATTTATTATATTCCATAAAAAAAAATTTAATTTTAAGTTTTTCTTCATTACTATAAATTTCAACTAAATTCTTTTACTCATTTCTATATTCAAAATTTTACTTCCCTAATATAACTTCACATACATGATCATTTTTCCTTAAATCAAAATCAAATTTTTTTGAAGTATATTTGAGAAAAATAAATTTCAAGTTTTTTCAAAAATTATTCATCCCCCCCCCCCCCCNTTGTAATATATTTAAGAACAAATAAACTTCAAGTTTTAGAAAATTTTTCATTCCCCCAAACTTAAATTTTTTATAAAATAAAACATTTTAGCATCATATATAAATAGTCAGGAATGAAAACTAAACATAACATACACATCCTAAATATCTAAGCACAAACAAAATGAAAAATAAGAGTAGAAATTAAATTTTTATCAAATTTTAAATTACTTAACATAAAGAGATTCATTGGACTTCTATGCAGTGGAGGATAACATAGAAGCAAACAAACACACTAACAATCATACACAACTGCAACATAAAGAAAATATCTAGTAGTAAATTGAAAATTTTGAACATGAAATTTTTAAGTAAAAGTTAGCAATATTCTAAACCTTCCTAAGATTCAGAATTAAGTTCAACACAAACTAACTAAATACATTAAACAACACAATTAACACAATTACTACCACAAAAAAATAATAACTACTCACAAAAATATAAATACATCACATCAGTGTCTAACAAAATAAAACACAAACAAAACTAATAGTCTCAACAAATACAACTCAAAACACAACAAAAATACAGTATAACTGCACTATAACAGTTCACAATAATACATAAAAAATTAAACTAAACTACAAAACCAGTCTAATCATTTTCTTCCTTAGCATCACTCTCATCACTATGCCAAGAAGTTGCAAGATCATATGATGGATATCTTGGATTTTGAGTGAAAACTATATCTGGTTACCTCTCATAAGGTTTTTCATACATGAGTGGAATTCTTCCTCTTAATCACTATGTCTCCTCATATATCCATCCATACACTCTGCAAAGTTTTCTAAATTTAATACATTTTCAGTGGTGTAAATGACATTATTTAATATCTTCTACAATAGTTGTGACTGAGAATCACATCCAGAAGTCTAACCCTGTGATGTAGAAGCACGTGAAGTGGAAGCTTGAAATGTCGAAGCAGCTAAACTACTAGATAGTCCACCTCCCCAACTAAAATTCAAATGATGTGAATAAGACTTCACATTCACACTAATAATAGGCTTGAGTGGCTGCAATATCTCCTCCCAGCTATCAAATCTAACTCTAGCCTACTCGCATAATGAAAAAATCAAGGATGTGAATCCCAAACCTGCAGTAGTAGCAGTGACGGTAGAACTGGTAATAACACTATGAATCAAAGCTCCAATGTTGATGGGTTTAAACTGTTGAACACAATAGTTCAAAGTTGCTCGATCACGGGTCACTTCACTAAGATGATTGGTAGGCAGGATACGAGCATAAATAAAGTAGTGTCATGCCTTTGATGGGGCATCTAACTTCAAAGTGGGGAAGTTGACTCTTCTCTCATCAGTAATTTTCCATAATCCTCTTCCTCCAGTCAACGATGAAATAATCTCATCTAACTCCTCCTCAGTTGGACTATAGTTGGAATAAAAATATAAAGTGCTCAGGGGCAAATGATAAAACTAGTTTATTGCCTCAGGTGAGAAAGGCACTGTCTTTCCTCTAACCATGGCTCTTTCTTCTTCAGCCTCAGGAAGATTTGCATAAAATTCCTGAACAACAGAAATAATTGCCATAGCATAAAAACAACAAAATTGCTCCCACTGGCGGCGAATAACAAAATCTTTTACAACTCCTCCCGGACTCTTAAAGCAACGCTTAGGGATCAATTTTCTCAATTGCAGTGCATCAATTTATCAATCCTTAGCTCTTGCACTAAAAAACTTGCTTGAATCAAATTGGGTTTTTACTTTGCTCCTCTTCATCCTTGGTGTAATTTAAAAAAAAAATTATATAAAATTCACAATAAATTCAAAATTCAACCCTAAATCATTAAACTCAACTCCTAAAAGCTTAAGACTACCAAATATATGTATTTTCTATAGATTTTTCTCAAATTTTCACAATGAGTAGTGATTTTTGGGTAGATCCATAATGTGCTCAAAATACATGGTGAAACTAAAAATTTTTTACGTAGAAGTGAAGCTCATACCTCAAGAAGATCAAATCTAACAGTTTTTTCTCCAAACCACCTAGAAATCTTCAAATTAGGGGTTGCCCTAATCTCAAAATCGTGAACTCAAGAGGTATTAAATGACGTCGAGCGAAAGAAATGGAGATTTTTGGACCCATTTATCACTTTAAACTGTTCGCAAACTGAATTGTGTGAACTATCGCTTAAGCGGGAATGGTTTAGCGCTTAGGTGTATGTCTCTCGTTTTAGGCAGCACTTAAGCGCAGAGACTTGGTTCTTAGGCGTCAGTGCACAAATTTTGATTTTTTGTTTTTAATTAAAATGCACTTCTAGCCAAAGTCAACCAACCCTACAAGGTCTCATAACTCTTTAATAACTATTTTATTCTCTTTCAACTCTCCTCTTTCTCAAGATTCACCAATCTTAACTAATTCAATTCAACACTAAATAACACAAAATTTCACACAAAAAATACTTATATTCATTCACAAACAATTACAAATATTTTCAATACATAGATCTCTCAATCTAAATAATCTTGGATGAAAAAATTCCTAACACAAACACTAAACATTCTTAACATTAAATACACACTAAACACACTTAACATTAATCAACAAACACTAAACACACAAACACTAAACAAAGAACTTAATTCCACTCTCCTTTCGGTGGAACGAATCCTGACCTATAATTAGTCTCTCCTTCAGCATTTGGAATGTAAATCTAATAAAACGGACGATGGTTAATAACTCTGGTTGAAACTTCTTCAATCCATTCTTTTGATACATAACCTTGTCCGCTTCTTCTATAAAACTGGTATGGATAAACTGCACCTTAAGTTGTCATCCCATATAATCCAGATGCGCGTCAACTTCCATCACTTTTGCTTCAATTGAAGCCACATCAGCCTCAATTTTAGTGATTTTCTCTAATATTCCTTCAATACTAACGACAATGAAACTATTGTATAACTCTTGCGCACTATGACTAACAAACTTCTTTCTCATTACTTCCTCTTTTTTCTTCAAATCACTCTCCCAAGATGATATCTTTCAAAACTCTCTCTTCTCACTTAGAATATAGGATTAGAGTTGAATTGTGGTATAGGTCCTCACATAACCCTTCTATTTATAGGCTCTAAACCTCCTTATAACTCCTAGGCATTTCCTAAAACTGATATCTCATAATAAAGCTAACTAAATCAAGGTTAAAACTTTTAAAAACAAAAATTTGCACATGTTTTTAATTGCATTTCTTAAGCACCATATATTGGCGCTTAAGCGCCGGTGCTCAATTTAACATAGGTCAACTTTACATCTAAATACTCGTTCTAACATGCCTAAGTCATCTTTTAAGGTCTTAGAATAATCACTAAATTTTTATATATTTAACATACTATCAAAATTTTCTAAATTAAACATAAGAACATAACATTCAAAACAAACACATAGATAACTATCGGTTGCCTCCCACAGAGTACTTGGTTTAACGCCGTCAGTATTATTTTGTACCATTTGTATTATTGTAGATTTCAGTTCAAATGAGTTAGCTACTACAATAGAGCTTGAATACTTATGTGAATTTCATCTGTCGTAGGGTTTGCATAATCCCTTAAAGGTTTTTGTAAATTATTATGTTCATTTTCAACATTTTGAATTTCAATAGTATTTTGTGAAGTGCTCGCCATATCTTGAAAATTATGAAGTTTTCCCTGTTTTTTAATTTTTCTTACAGTACATTCTAAATTAGAATCATAGGGCATTAAACCTTTAGATCCTGAACTATGCATACAAATGATAAAATTTCAGAAAATAAAATAACACAACAAAATAAAAGAGATTTTTCCTTATTTTGATTTTTCATATTCTTATATTTTTTTCTTCATATTTTTATATATATATTTTTTATTTTTTTAGCTTTTAACTTTAAATAAAATTAAATCTACCATTCAAACAAAATTGTAAATCAAAAAGTTTACTTTCCAAATTCAAAAAGTTATATTACATGTCCAAATTCCAAAATTAAAATGTTATGTTACCTTTCCAAATTCCAAATTTAATAAGGTGTGTTAGTTTTCCCTGGCAACGACGCCAAAAACTTGCTATAAATTATATTCAGCGACTAGTGTGAATAAATGAAATGATATGAAAAATAAATAATAAACCTTCACACTAGTGGCACTACTCAAGTATACGTATCATTCCAAGTAATATAGGATTTTCTTTAAGAACCCCAGTATCGATCCCATGAGGAAAGTTGAATTCTCTTAAATTGGCTTTGCAAAACTCAGAAGCAAATTCTATTTAAATTTCAGATTAAATAAAAACAAAATGATCACAATGGAAAAGGATAATTAAAGCAAATAGAAACAACTATGATTAACAGTTTAATAAAGGTAAATCTAATGAGTTTGAATAATATGTAAAGATATTCTTCCTTACAATGAGAATTAATTTATTTAGGATTTGAATGACTAAAATATGATGTTGTTTTGTGAAAAATAGGAGCATTCTTATTCTTTACCCCCTCCCAGTGCTAGTAAAGAACATTGCCTAATTTAGAGTTTTTCACCAACTTGTGTAGTAGTGCTGAGTAGATTTTGTCCTCTCACCTTCAGATTACCCACTGTGCCCTCTCTATAGGGCCTAGCAGGGACCCTTACAAACTAAACTCTAAACTAATTTGGAAGAAAAATATAGTCTGACACCCTAGAAATATCAATTATATGTCCATCAAAACTTATCTCTCTATCTAATTGCACTCCCCCTTAGGTGATCGCAACGACTCTGCCTAGAATGAAGAGCGACATTCACTAGTTGGGTGAAATCATAGCCCTCCCAGGTCTTTATGTTTTTCAATGGATTTTAACCTCACAAGTATCCAATTTGTAAAGTCAATGAAGAATAGGAGAAATATCATCATAATTTGAAAAAGTAAAAAGAAATCTTTAAATCATTCTAATCCCACAAGATTAATTCCCATGAGCAAGGAGAAAGAAAGGGAACTACTCCGAATTCATGAAGAATAAAACAAAAACACCAAACTTGTATTGAAATCCAAGACTTAAAATCAAAAACTTAAACACAAATACAAAGTACCTTAAGTTGTCTCCACAACACAAATTTTGGAGACTCCTTAAAGAATTCTCCAAACTCTTACTCTTACAACATAAAACATACATAAACTCACACTTAAACACAAAAGAGAGACTTTCTAAAGCATTCAAATGCTGCCAAAAAGTCCTCTTTTTCATCCAATTTTTGTCTTTATTATTATATCTCTAAAAATAACCAAGGGTTGCTTCAAACACCCCTTTAAAATTCGGCCAAATTCAATGTATCTTCTAGAAGGGAAGTTGTTGGTGCTATAATACTTGTCTGGGTGCTATAACACCCACTACGCTCATCTATGGCACCATAGCGCCAGAGGGCTGTGCTATGGCACCATACAAATTGCACCATTTTTGGTCATTTTTTCCTTATTTTCTCTAAATGTCCATTCCATGTTCCCGAAATAAAAAACATACAAAATACCTTCCTTTAAAGTGCAATATCACTAAAAATATGCATAAAATGACCATAAAATATGCACTAAAAATAGGTAATTTTAATATGGATCACTCTTTGTTAAAGTTTGATAAAAAAATGAAAAAACAAATATAGGCACTAGTGCTTAGGCACCAAAACCTGGTGCCTAGGTGCTAGAAACCCGAGAACCTGACGCTTAGGCACCAGAACTTGGCGCCTAAGTGCTGGTTCAGCTGAATCACCAAATTTGGGTTAAAACTTTGATTTTTGCCCAAACTATCACCTTCTTCTACCTGGTTTCCATGAAAAATAGTGTGAGGGCTTTCTAAGGCTTCTCAAATCTTGGTTTTTGGGGTGATTTCTTGGCTTAAAAACTTTGAATTTGATCTCCTCAAGTTAAGAGCTTCACTTTAATGCAAATTTTTTAAATTTTCACCATGGATTCTTCTTACATTGCTTATGTGCCAAAATTTTGGATTTTTTGAAAGAAATGAGGGATTAATCCATGGTAAAAAGTTTCTTACCTTTGAAAAATGTTGTTGGGAGTTCAAGAATATTGTTTGGAATTTATGTGAAATTTTTTTCAAATTTTTTATAAATTATGGCTCTTAAAATTAAGAGAGGAAAAGGAAAACTTGAGTTTGAATCTGGGAAGTTCGTCAATATTAAGGCTCAGTACAGATACATCAATTTTCTTGCTCATAGAAATGTTATTTGGGAGAGGGCTTTCTTCAATCCTCAAGAAGCAGTTGAAAGCTTAATTATAACCCAATGTTGGGAATGTTTCTGTTACTTCACCATGGTAGCAGTAATTTATATTATCTGAGAATTTCACGTCAATTTCCAAATTTATGTTCGAGGAAGAAGAGTGGAGTTTACATTATTAAACAAATACCAAAAGATGTACTTGGAGAATAAAAAAAATTCTATAAATAAAAATAGTTGGTGGTGAAATAATAATGTGCAAGAAAAGATAAAATATCGGAAGTTATGTTATAAAAAATGGTTTAAATGTAATAGCTCGAAGAACGGGGAAAAATATCAAATGATCCGCAGGGAGTCTAAAAGAACAATTTGTGATGCTAAAAACTTTTCTTTTAATGATCTTTATAATAAATTAGATACTAGGGAGGGTGATATATATATATATATATATATATA
>JXCR01147179.1:88935-110674 GCA_002079205.1 Phalaenopsis hybrid cultivar
GGGGGGGGGGGGGGGGGGGGGGGGGGGGCTGTCTTTACCCACTTCTCTTGGTCTTTGGTTTTACTTCTTTGTTGGGTTACCCTTGGGGAAGAATCTTCACTGGTCTTCTTGTTTGTTGTCCCTTTAGGTTCCTGAAGTGGCTCTGCCTGACCTTCAGATTCCTTTTGGATAGCTATTTGTTTTTTAGCTAAATTAAAAGTTTCTGCTTGTTTTTGAAGAGTGATGGCTTCTTCCATTGATATCTCCACAGATTCCCAATGGCCAAAAGCAACTTATGCTCGTGTGGTTGGAAAATCAAATGAAATTTTACAGGACTATGATTAATTGGCATTCCCACAGGAATTCCATGACACTGCTACTGGCAAAGGCAGTAGCCCTTGTATTCACGCTCTTGGGTCTCAAGAAGGTGAAACAACTGTGTACTTCACTAGCAAGGAAATTGATTCATTAAAGGAAGAAGTTCAATTCACTTTGGTAAGCAAATTTCAGCTAGGACATCCTAAAATGGAGCTAGTCAGAAATTTTTTTGAATCCCTGAAGTTTATAGGCAATTGAAAAATTGGGCTATTGGATGGAAGGCACCTCCTAATTCAGTTGGCAGCTGAGGAAGACTATGCAAGATTGTTTGCTAAACAATTAGTTATCATTGCTGGAATAAATATGAAAATTATAAAATGGACTCCAGGATTTGATCCTAGTGAAGAACCTCCTGTAGTCCCCCTCTGGTTCAAGTTACCGGGCCTCCCACTCCCTTATTTCAAGCTCAATGCTCTATTTAACATTGGTAGAGCATTAGGTACACCTTTAAGAGTGGATGCCCCCACATATAATAAGGCCAGATCTGGCCTTGCTAGAATTCAAGTTGAAAGAGACATCACACTCCCTGAACTGAAGAGAATTTGGATTGGATCTGATTCTAAAGGGTTTTGGCAGAATATAATAGCTGAACAGAAACCTTACTATTGCCCACATTGCAATATGTTTGGTCATACTTTAGATAAATGTTACAGATTACATCCCCCAAGTAGGAAAATGGCAGGAAGAAACCAAAAATCTACTGAAAGAATTGTAACTAATGCTACAAGGAGTATTGATGAAGAAACAATGTTAGAAAACAGACAAGAAATAAATCAAGGCTGGAAGCATCACCCCAAGAATTAATGAGGTTCCATCAAATGCTGATCCTCTTGGAGAGCTATCAGAACCTAACAGCCATGATGACACCCCACCACACAGGTCAATCGGAAAGGAAGATATTGAAATTACAATCATCACACCTACATCCCCTTTGCAAGCTGAGAAGGGGAAGCAAATCATCACAGATATTCATGATAAAGCTCCAAAGAAACCAATCATTACTGAAATGAAACAAACAATTGAAGAAGATTGACAAATTAAAACAACAAGGAGAAGAAGAAAACCAGTGATAAAAGTGCAGAAATTACAATAGGGGTATACTCTATGAAGAAAGAAAGAGGAAGAGATAGTTCCCCAAATCATAGAGGAAGAACTAGATCAAGATCTCAGCCTTCCCCACACCCTCCACTTAATGATTAATCTACTTTGCTGGAATATAAGGGGGATGACTAATCATCTTTCCCTAAAAAGAGTTCTCTACCTGAATTTTAAATACAAGCTGTGGTGTATTGTTATTCTTGAACCTATTGTTCACAAGAACCCTCAAAATCTGATTAAAAAGTTTGCTGATTTCACCCATTTTGGGAATATTAAAAATAAAATTTGGATTTTTTGCAGAAGAGAAATCAATTCAAATATTCTAATTGATCATCCACAATTTGTCCACCTTTCATTCAATATGAATGGACAAAAGGGTGAAGCTACTTTCATATATGATGGTTGTGGAAAGGATGCCAGAAAGGAGCTATGGAATAGGTTGATTAACATCAGCCAACAGATGGACTCCCCATGGCTGGTGGGGGAGACTTCAATTGTATCACTTCTACTGCTGAAAAATCTAGAGGAAGAGCCTCAAATTCTGTTAAGATGAACACCTTCAGTGACAATATCCACAGTGTTAGTCTCTTTGACCTGGGTTTCAAGGGGCCTGCTTTCACTTGAAAAAGTGGAGCCATTTAGGAGAGGCTTGATAGAATGCTGGTAAATGATGCATGGTTTAAACATTTCCTCCTCACCTTTGTCACTCATCTTAGTCTCGCTGGCTCAGATCATAGGCCTATGCTTATCAGCATTACTTCTACTGATATTCATACCTCCTCCCCCCTTTTAACTATCTCAACATGTGGGCTGCACACCCTTCTTACAACAAGTACATTGTTGACTTATGGAAAGGAGTTTCACATCCTGACCCCTTTATCAAGTTAAGTTTACTGCAAATCAAAATTGCCAAAGCCCTCAGAAATTGGAGTTGGGAAACTTTTGGAAATGTGCATGCCAAAGTCCAGGAGGTAGAAGATGAAGTCAAAAAATTAGAACAAGAGGAACATATTGGAAATGTGGAGGAAAAGGAATTGTTGACAGCTCAGAAGAACCTTCTTAGTGCCATTAAATATCAGGAAAAATTCCTTAAACAGAAGGCTGCTATGAATATTTTCACTGATGGGGATAGAAACACCAGATTTTTTCATGCATATATAAAATATAAGAGAAAGTGCAATACCATCCATGCTATTAAAAATGCTAATGGTCAGTGGCTACATGATAATGTTGATATAGCCAATGACGCCATAAGTTACTACAAAGAACTGCTAAATCTGGAACATCACTTCAGACCCCCTATTGAGAAGGCACATTTCCTTGCTAAACTAAACTACACTGCCAGCCTCAAGGTCACAGATATCCCCAATGAAAAGGAAATTTGGAATGCAATCAACTCAATAGACAGCAAAAAATTTGCTGGCCCTGATGACTTCACTGCTGAATTTTACAAAAAGTCCTAGGAGATTATAAAGGCTGATGTTATTGCTGCAGTCACAAGCTTTTTCCAAGGCAATAATTTTCCAAAGTATTTTTGTGCTTCCACCACTGTAATGATTCCTAAATCTGATATACAACAGAATTGGAACCACTTTAGGCCTATTTGTTTGACCACTGTCATTAGTAAAACTATCAGCAAAATCATTGTGAATAGGCTACAACCTCACCTTGATTCCATAATTAAACCTAATCAAGCAACTTTTGTGAAAGGTAGGTTCATCATCAATAACACTCTTTTGGCTCGAGAATTATTACAGGACTTGAATAAAACATGTAGAGGAGGCAATATGGTATATAATATGGACTTAAGGAAAGCTTATGATACCATAAGCTGAGATTTCATAATGGAAGTCCTAATTGTCAGAGGTTTCAACACTGATTTTTGTCATCTGATTAGGAGGTGGTTACACAACAATGAACACTCTATTTTGATAAATGGGCAAGGGAGGGGTTTATTCACCGCTTCTAGAGGGTTAAAGCAAAGAGATCCATTATCACCCACCATTTTTATACTTGTTATTGATTATTTATCAAGAACTCTTGATGAAGCTCTTCTGAATCATAGTCACAATAGATACCATCATAGATCCAACATTGTCATTACCCATTTGATGTATGTTTATGACATAATGGTCTTTTCCAGAGCTAATAAGAATGCTATAAAAAAAGTTTTCTAGACACTAAAAAAGTTCCAAGCTCACTCAGGAATGTCCTTCAATCCAGCAAAGTGTCAGATGGTCTTCTATAAACATGCCTCCTCTACCCACAAACAATGGGCATCTGAATACACTGGATTTACAATTTCTCAACTCTTAATTAAGTACCTAGGGGTACTTCTTATCACTGGTAGAACCAGACAAATTCAATTTGAAGAGGTTTTGAACAAAATTTTAAGTCTTCTCAATGGGTTGACACAGACCTTCTTATCTAATAGGGGAAGAATTACTTTGTTAAAGAGCATTATCACTGCCTTCCCTTCTTACATACTTCAAATGACTACCATCAAGAAAAGCACAAACTCAACTGGAAAGAATTTTTAATAAATTTCTGTGGTCAGGCCAAAGACAGCAAATGCATTGGGCTTCTTGGAAAAAAACTGCTAAACCTCAAATTGCTGGGGGTATTGGCTTTAAGGATCTTGATCAACTCCTCCAAATTAATTTTTGTAAACTTTGGATTAATTTTAGAAATCAAACCGCTCTGTGGGCAAAATTCATGTGGGGTAAGTATTGCAAAGATCAGCACCCCACACTGGTCCTAAGGAAAACTGGAGATTCTAAAATATGGGTGAAAATGCTGAAAATCAGACATATTGCTGAAACCACTTACAGTTGGTAATTGGGCAAAGGTGAAATCAAGTTTTGGCTTGACAATTGGTGTCCCAAAGATTGGCTATCTGCTATTACCAATGTTTACAATAGTAATTTGAAAGTGGCTGATTGTTGGGATGGTGATGAGTGGTCCCTAGTTAAGCTATCTAATCTCCTGCAACCTCACTCTATTATTAAAGTGGCCAGTATAAAGTTTAATAGAAGAACAACTGATAAAGTCTTATGGCAGACAACTTCCCATCAAAGCCTTACCAAAGCCATATACTCCAAAAGTTTCATTTGGGAGCAAATACCCTGGGGAGACACTATTTGGAACAAATTCCTATCTCCTTCTATGTCATTTCTCTGTTGGAGAATTTTTCATAAAATGATCCCTACAGATGACATTCTCAAGCTGAAGGGATTAAGGGGTCCCTCTAAATGCTGGTTATGTAAGAAGGAGGAGAAAAATTTGAGTCACTTATTCTTTGAATGTAACTTTGCTCAACTGGTATGGAAACAAATATTGAATCAGTTGATCATTGATGAGAAAGATTTCACTTGGGATAGGCTTGTCAAGTGTTGGTTGTTCTGGCACAAGAGAAAATATGCTACTATTCCTTTTACTACTGCTTGGTTCATCTGGATGAAAAGAAACAAGGAAAAGTTTGAAGATGGCAATCCAAATGTTGGGAAAATTGCTAGAAACTGTTTATCTTACCTTCATAAGATGATCAACTGGAAAAGATTCCCTAACATCTCCAATTCCTTCCCTTCTATAAATATCAGATCCTATTCAAGTTATTAGAGTCTACTGGAAAACCCCAAAACATCCCATAGTGAAGATCAACACTGATGGAAGCTTTACAAAAAATGAAGCTGGAGTGGGAGGTATTTACAGAAATCATTTGGGTAAGTGTCTGTTGTATTTCTACACCCCCGTAATGGCCTCTGATGCCACTGAGAGTGAACTTATTACTGTGCATTGGGAAATTAACCTTGCCACTAAGGCTAATTGGAAAAAGCTTTGGCTGGAAGTGGATTTTTCTGTTATTATTCACCTTCTAAATCATGAGGAGGGATCTCGCTGACATCACTCATATTGGATAAATAAAATCAGAGATCTCAGTAGCAAGTTACAAATCCAGTTCACTTTCATCTATAGGGAAGGAAATCAACCTGCAAACTGGTTGGCCCAGCTTGGATCACATTCTAAAAAGACTGAGGTTGCTGTCAACCCCCCACCAGCTCTCCATTATCTGCTGCAAGGAGACATTCTGGAAGTTCCCCACTTCAAAACTGCATATTTGGGCACATGACTACATTTGGTGTCAATGCAATTTTACATTCCTTTCCTTCCTTTGTTGAGTCATTGTAGTGTCATCCTTTTAGGGGGTGTTTCCTAATTTTTTTTGGGGGAGCTCTTGGGTTCTTGTATTGAACCAAAAAAAGAGTCCCCAGTTTCCTCTCTGCTATCTGTACTAGCATATTACTCTAACATGTAGGGAGTCAAAAGCAACTCCTTCGCCATTAATATATATTTATATACATACTAGAAAAACAAAGAGAAAGAAAAGTAAATATTTAACTCAAGTAAAGGGTATTAAAGGTAAAAATAAAAAAGTGCTTTTCTTAGAAAAAGATATTCAAAAAAGGTGGGTGAGTTATTTTGATGAACTTTTTAATGATGTTTATGAAAATATGATCAACCTTAGTGATCTTAATGTCGTTAATAATAATAAAAAGTTTCATTTTTTATAGTCACATTAGTAAAAATGAAGTTGAGGAGGTTTTTAAGAAAACCAAGGGTGGAAAGTTTGTAGGACCTAATGATATCCCAATTGAAGTATGGAAATGTTTAAGAGATTTGGGAGTTTCTTGGCTTACTAAACTCTTTAATATTATTTTAAAAACTAAAAAGNAGCTATCTTGATAGTTTTAGTTTTCATGCAGGGTGGTGTCGTTGTTTAGCATGCAAATTTATAGGTATAAAAGTGTAGTATGAAAGTACAAGAAAGGCAACGCTGAAAACTGTAAAAGCGTACCTGGCGAGTCTTCTCGTTCCACCACCTGAAACTTAAAATGTAAGTTAAGACAGTTTATATGAAACAGGGAAGTAAAATCTTGATGACCTATCTAACCCTAGGTCATTTCTTGGTGGGTCCTTAAGAGTTTAATTAAGGATCATTTTGTTAAGCAAATCACGTTAAGTTTAGTAGATCTCCGAGGTATCTAACAGATCTAGAGAAAGAAGCAGGTTCGTGCTACTCTCTCGCTGCCTGGTGGAAAATCCCGAGTTCTTTTAAACTTATTATGTTACTTAATAATTTATCCTGTAAATACCCTTAACGCTCAGTGAACATTGATGTCTCAATTATCCTTAAGAATAGGGTACTTATCACTTGTGATTAAATTTAAGAATTATGTGGGTGAAGACCCTTAAAGAGGCAAGTTAGTCTTGTTGGAACACCTAGCCAAACTTTAACCCTAATTGGGCTTGTAGTGTTTGAAAAATGTTTTAATTTTCAATGATATTTACTTTTCAAATCATTATTTAAATGAAACTTGATTTAGCCTAAGTCACTACTAAGCCATTAAGACCTAAGTGAGTGTCTCATTTAAATGATACTTTGTTTAGCCTAAGTCATTAGTAAGCTCTTAAGATTTTGGTGAGTGTCTTAGTCATTGCAAATGAAATTGACTTATACGTGATGGTGATAACTTAGGTGAGTGTCTTAATTAGGTTTGAAAAGATTAAGCTTTAGGTGGTCATAATTCATGATTTTTAGGTGAGTGTCTTAATTAATTTTGAAAAGATTAAGCTTTAGGTGGTCATAATTCATGATTTCAGGTGAGTGTCTTAATTAGTTTTGAAAAGATTAAGCTTTAGGTGGTCATAATTCAAGATTTGAATATTATTTAAATGAAACTTGATTTAGCCTAAGTCACTACTAAGCCCTTAAGACCTAGGTGAGTGAAATCCTTGTTTAAATGAAACTTGATTTAGCCTAAGTCACTACTAAGCCCTTAAGACCTAGGTGAGTGTCTCTTTGAAAAGATCAAGCTTTAGATGATCATGATTCATGATTTAAATTTTATTTGAAAATCAAATAGGGGTATTAAATCGATTAATTATTGACTTCAAAAGTCATACCCCTAAGTCCTAGATTTATTTTATTTTAATAAACCTCTAAATTTCAATAATTTTAGAAATTTATTAACTTATCTTTTTAATGAGGAAAGTGAGATTGGTTTCTACCAATTAACTGTTTCAAACTTCAAATAAATTGATTAAGATCAGAGGTTACCCATTTCCTTCCTTAACTTAGGCCTAAGTGTTAATTAAGGCTAATTTTCCAAAATTACACATTTGCCCCTAAGGCTGTAACACTTCATAATTTGTCAAATTCAACCAAATGACTTTGGAATTTTTATCCTACCTCATTCATGGATCAATTAAGGCATTAGAGGAGAAAATGTGATTTTTCAAAATTTAATTTAATTTATACAATTATTTTCATGCAAAAATAGGATTTTTCAAAAAAAATTCCTAACTTGACCAAGGTAAATCCTAATCCCTCGAAATTTTTATTGGAGGTAACTTTGGATGAGAGAAGCCTTTGAACCAAATTTCCTGATTTTTTGAATTTTATTTGAATTTTAATAATTATTTTAAGTTTTGGAGTATTTATTAAATATAAAATATTTTAAATGGGTGAAATTAAGTTTTGCATTTTTGAAAAATCTCAGAGGAGAAGATTTTATATTTTTTTAATTTTATTTGATTTATTGGAATTATTTCAATGAAAACTCATTTTTAGCCTTTAAAAATTATTTTTAAGCTTTAAAATTCAATATCTTTATAAAACTTATTTTTAGCCTTTTAAAAGTTATTTTTAAGCTTTAAAATTCAATATCTTTATTTACCAAGAAAATCATTCTATTTGTTCATAAGTGATTAGGAAGCAATTTATAACATTTCCATGAGTTTTATTATTGTTTGTGTTTTTTAGGGATTTTTAATTATTGAAATATTAAAAATAGGCTAAAAAACAAGTTTTTATTTTAAATATAATTTTATTTTTAGAAAATGCCCCTGATCACAGAGAACTAAAAAAATAAGTTTTGATAAATTTTTGAGTTATATTTTGATTTTTAAAAAATTTATTTAAGTGCCAAAAATGATGTTTTTCTTTAAAAATCAATTTAAGTTATCAAATGCACTTAAAATATTTTGAAATTTTTATGGTGAGTTCTCTGGATCATAAACCACAATGGAAATTAAAAATCAAGTCATTTAAATGTTCATATCATTCAAACTTAATTATTTTAATGATTTAGTGTTCATGAAAATTAAGTACATTTTAAATGACTCGACCCATGAAATTATTTCCAAAAGCTACTCTGGTCATGGTGGACCTTCCAAAATTTTCTTAGAATTTTCGAGTCAACATGCTAATTTCCATGATTATTTTAAGGAAATAATGTGTAAAAACTTAAAAAATATGAATCTTTGTCTAGAAACCTCATATGACTTTGGAAAAATCAGAGGATGTTTCTCTTGACAGAGGCTACAACATGCCAAAATTTCAAGCTAAGGTGATGTGTCAATATGCATGGAGAATCAACCAAATAGTATTTAATTAATTAAAAATATTTTATGCATCAAATTATTTTAAAATTTATTCCACATTGTTGTCCTCTGAAAATAATGTTTAATTAATTAAAAATAAAATATGCATCAAACGGACTTGAAATTTATTCCACATTGTTTTCCTTTCATCATTGAGCAAGAGGGTATTTTTATTTTATTTTTATGATATTTCTATACAAAGTTATCAATTTTTGAAGTTAGGGGTCATTTTCTGAATTAATTAAACCCCTATTTATCTTTTTAAACGCGTGACACCACCTCAACCTACGATGGCTCCGAAGCTCCACACGGCGTGTTCCCATTTGACGTCGCCATCCACCTCAACACTGACTCGGCCCACTGTAAGTGTTTCGAAGCGCTGTTTGACTTGATCTCCTCCCTCCGTTTGATACACGCTTGACCAAACAACTCCCCGTCATCGTCCCCGATAGAATGATCCCGTGACCGTCCACACTAAAACCCTAATATCTCAGCCTAAACTCAACCAAATCACTTCGGGTTTGATCCTATGGACTCGTCTAAGTGAGATGAACACATCCATATGGTAATCAAGCAATTAAATTAACTCTAAGCAAATAGAGAATTGAAATAGGCTCGGGAGGATGTGAGGTTTTATACCTTTGCTCTGAGAAGTGAAGCTTCAATTAAAGGGTATTGGCACATTCGTTGGGGTCTGAGGAGGCTAGGGATTGAGTTCCTGGTCTTGGTATAAGGTCTAGGTGTGAATTTGACCAAGCTCAAATTTGAGTGTTGGTCTAGAGCTATGGTAGAGGCTCTGTGGAAGGGGGATTTGATGGGGCTTTAGCTTCTTTCACTATTGTGAAGGTGTGGGTAGAGTTAATTTGAGTTTGGTGGAGTCTGGAGGTGTATTAGGTTCTGTCCTGGTTTCCGGCAAGGTTTCAAGCTCAAAATTGAGCTCCAGCAGTGGGAAGCTCTGTAAGAAGTTCGGAGAGGCCTCTCTAAGAAAATTTTAGCACACCTTCCATGGCTGTAGAGGTGAGTTTTTATAGAAATGTCCATGGGGTGGCTCTCATGACATAAGTTTGGGTGCATTGTGGTGCTTAGGTGGAGAGCAGAGGAGCTCCATCAATTAACTTGGTTGAGCTGGCCTCTAGGTTTGATTTGGGTGAGGTGCCATGGGGGTGGCTCTTAGTTTTGAACTTTTTTAGCCACTAGGCCGGCCTGCCGGCCAGGGGGAGGTGGAACCCAGGGGAATATGTCACAGCAATTTAGTACAATGATACCTAATTTTGGTAAGGATATCTTAAACACATTCATTTTTGGAAATAATATCCCTTATTTTTGGGGACCTTTGGTCCATAGCTTGATTTAGGTGGTTCCATGGTGTTTGGACTGGTCACTAATTCAAACTAATGGCTGTGGTGGAGTTAATTTGATGACTTTAGGGTGGTTAGGTCACATTTAGTGCATGGGTCCAAATGGGTGTAAATGACGAAATATTTGGTTTGGTCTAGGCTAGCCATGTCAATTGGCCCAAATAAATGTTTCATTTGGTATATATGATCATAAGGAACAACTTTGGTGAAGGATGGAAGTGGTTTTGAGCTCAATTGAAGGGCAATTTGAAGGAACTTTGAACTTTAATCAATTTGGTCATGTTGAGCTAGGTTTGGGTCTAGCTTGGGTTAGCCTTGGGCTAAGTTCCAAAATTATTGTTGTAAATTGTCAATAGGGACCTCATGAAGAGTTTTCAACATGAATTGGATGCCAATTTGTAGGTTAAGGCAATCAATTGGGTGAAATTTAGGGACTTTTTAATGGTCAATAGGGACCTCATGAAGAGTTTTCAACATGAATTGGATGCCAATTTGGGGGTTAAGGAAATCAAATAAATAGTCAATAGGCTGGGTCTAGCTTAGGTTTGCCTTGGGCTAAGTCCAAATTGATTATTGTAAATAGTCAATGGTGATCCTATGAAGAGTTTTCAACATGAATTGGATGCCAATATGGCGTTTAAGGCAATCAATTGGGTGAAATTTGGGGACTTTGCCAATTTGGGGCTAAATTTGGGAATTTTGGATTTAGGCCAAAATCAAATAAATTTTAGGCTTCACCAAGGAAAATTTATGGTTTATTTTGATGTAAAAAAATGTTATAAATATTTTTCAACATTAATTGGGGTCAATTAACTAAGATATGGGTTCAATTTGGTGAGATTAGGTCATATGGTCAAAGTTGGGGTTTTGACCTAAATCAAAATTGGGTTCAAATAATGGGCCAATTAAGCTTGAATTTGGTTTATCTTGGCCATATAAAAAGTTAATTTTAGTTTAGGTTTGGAATTGGGGTCAATTGAGATCAAATTGATGGACATTTGAGTTGAATTTGGGGAAATTTGGGCCCTTAAAGGCAAAATTGGGGTTTTGGTTAAAGATGAGTCAAATTGGCCAAATTGGGTCATGTGGTAGTTGAAAAAAATGAAATTGGGAATATTTGAGATTTATTGAGATTTTCTGAGAATTTTTGGAATTTTTAAAATTTTGGGCTATGGAGGGGCATTTTGGTAATTTGGGGGTGTTTAGGGGCAAAAGGCCAAGATGGGTATTTTTTATAGGATTGGGTAACTAATCACCCTAAATGAGCCATGGACCAAAGTAAATCCCATTTTGGGTCCTCTATGTGCTGGTCTTAGTCAACCCATAACCCTAGGGCTGGTAGGTTTAGGGGACCATCTACATGAGTATCCCAAAAATATCAAAGGACCTAGGCTAGAAATCTGAGTTTAGGGTTGTGAGTGATTGTGAGTGTAGATTAGTGTAGTGAGTGCCTCAGTTCCAGACCAACACCCAGGGTCAACCCTAAGGTCTAGCAGTCCTAAGGGTGACTCATCTTGAGTTTCCCTTATAGTGACCCCACCAACTAAGTGCTAGAGGTTATGGCCAATATGTGGAACTTCAAGTTGAGTAAAGAAGATGGTAGAATTTATAATGGTGAGGGTTTAATGTTTAGTTTTCTAAAAATAGTTAATAGGAAAGTCCTATGGGTAGACCTTAGGCTATTAAAGAGGAAAAACTAAACCTCAACCAAAAGTGAGGTCAACAGCCTATTAAGGGAGGAAGTGTCAGCCACTCCTCTAATATTTCAAACCAAAATGTTAAACATGATGACCTAGGCCAACCCTTCTAGAAAATCTAGTAGGGTTGACTAACAGCTCCCCATCTGAGTAATAGATACCTTCCTGTATGATATTGCTAGCATTAAGACTTGAATGCTCATTTTTTCTTTTAGCCTTTTTCCTTTAATTTTTTTGAACCTGGCATTCATTTTCTAAATTTTTGGAAGCAAGTTGTATTGAAGTATTAGTAACAACAGTGGAGCTGAAAGGGAGAGAAAGCTCATAGTTTGCCAGATTGTTTTCAGAAAGAAGAGTGGTCATAGTTGGCACATTAGGTAGAGATGTTTCAATAGGCTGAACAATAGTTTTATTCTCATTAAGTGCATTGCAGTCTTAAGTTAAAGCTTGTTGAGGAAGCACATCAATAGAGGTGTGTTGAGACTAATTTCTCAAATTTTCCAAATTTAAATTTGTGTTTTGCAATGATGGAGTAACCACTAAATTAGCTTCGTTTTCAACATTAGGTGTTATGCCTTGATGATCAGTGTGAGTTTGATTTTCAAGGGGACTAGTGGAATGTGTGGTAAGAGAAGTTTTAAGGTGAGGACTTAATCTATAGAATAATGAAGTTTGATGACCAAACATAGAGCAGTGAGTGCAATATGGAGAGTGCCTTTCGATTTCAACTTGTTGTTAATTGCCCTGGTGCTGAGAACCTATCCAAATCTCATTACAAAATGGTTGATTTATGTACCTTTCTACAAGAATGCAAGCTTTAGATAGTCTCAAAAGTGTATAAGTAACAGTATCAATTTTTAATGTCTTACCATAAGTTGTCGCTAAAGAGAAAAGTATCTCGTGATTAAATAGATGTAATTTAAGCCTAGGAAAATGAATCCAAACAGGAATGATGGGCAATTCATATTTAGGGTCAAAATTAACATACCATTTAAGAAATTTCATCACACAATTTTCTATCCTCAAGAACATCTTTGCAAAGAGATGTGTATAGTCCCCATCATTGGCAAGTTGTATTAAGATATGTCTTCCATCCATAATACCTACCTTCCACCAGCCATTTAGTTTAAGCATTTCAAAATCTCCCCTATTCATATTCACCTTTGAATACCATACATAAATTTACCAACAAGGGCCATACGATAAGAAGAAAAAAGAATCAAAGTTTCAACCTCAATGATAAACATTGCAAGGTTTTTACTCTTTTCTCCCAGCTTTTTAATGAAAGAGAAATCCCCTCCCACAGAAAGTTTATCATGGAACCCTTGCAGAAACATACCAGAGTTTGGTGTGGCCTGAGGGCCACCACCCCACTCTAACACCGCATCAACAAAAGAACGAGGGGTATATGACATCCTGAAAAACAAAATTAACAGCAAAACCAAAGAGTGAAATGATCTCACCAGTCAGATCCCACACAAATAAACTCAAAATCACCATAAATGCCAGAGCTGAGGGAAACCCTAGCAACCACCATTGTAGATCCTGCAAAAATACAGGTTATATCTAACCAACCTCCACCTTCTACTGTAAGAGAAGTTGGGAGTTTTTTAGTGCATTCTGGATTTTACATGTGATATATTAAAGATTTTTCAAAAAATTACTTAGCCTTTATGCCAACTTTTGGAAAAGAGATATAAAATTTGATTTCAACTAAGAGTGCCTTAAAGCCTTTGAAACATTGAAGGAAAAATTGTTCACTGCTCCTATAATTGTTTCACCTGATTGGGAGAAACCTTTTGAATGAATGTGTGATGTAAGTGATAATGCAATTGGAGTTATTTTAGGGCAAAGATATGACAACAATTTTAAAGTCATGTACTATGCTAGTAAGACTCTTTATGATGCTCAAATTAATTACACCACTACTGAAAGAGAGTTATTAGCCATTTTTTATGCTTTTGAAAAGTTTAGGTCATATCTAATTAGAGCTAAATGAGTTGTGCATACTGATTACACGACTATTAAATATCTGATGCAAAAGGATGACTTAAAACCAAGATTAATTAGATGGGTACTTCGAATGAAAGAATTTCATTTTGTGGTAGTCGATAGGAATGAAACTGATAATAAAATTGTAGATCATCTATCTAGGCTGGAACAGGAAGAAAAAATTGATTTGGAAAAGGAAATTAATGAAACTTTTCCTGATGAACAAATTTATGCTATTAAAGGTTGGGAAATACCTTGGTATGCTGATATTGTGAACTATATTGTTAGTGGTATTTTACCATATAGATTGACAAAACAACAAGAAAAGAAATTCATTCACGATGCAAAATTTTACTTTTTGGATGAACCATAATTATACAAATAATGCAAAGATTTAGTTATGAGAAGAATTGTGCTGATAAAGAAGTTCTAGAAATTATCCAAAAATGTCATGATTCTAAATATGGAAGTCTTTTTGGCAATGATAGAATTATTCACAAAAATTTACAATCTGAATTTTATTGCCCTACACTATTTAGAGATGTTAATATATATATATATATATATATATATANGCCTCTAAATGTTAATTTGGAAGTTGGAATTTTTTATGCTTGGGGATTGGATTTATGGGACCATTTGTACCTTTATTTGGAAATGTATATATATTGATTATAGTGGATTATGTGTCAAAATAGATTGAAGCAATCATCTTACTTCGATATGATGCTCGGAGTGTTTCAAAATTTTTAATCAAAAATATTTTTACAATATATGGAAAACTGAGAATAATCATTACCAATGGAAAATCTCATTTTAAGAATGCAAGAATTACAAATTTGATGGAAAAATAAAATATCATGCATAGAATTGCAATTGCTTATCATCCTCTGACTAGTGGTTTAACAGAAGTATCTAATCGTGAAATCAAAAGAATTTTGGAAAAAACTGCAAATCCTAATAAAGTGGATTGGTCTGCTAGATTAGATACTGTATTATGAGCTTATATGACAGCTTATAAGACACCTATAACAATGTCCCCATATAGATTAGTTTTTGGCAAGACTTGTCACTTACCAGTAAAATTGGAGCATAAAGCTTAATGGGCTATCAAGGAGTTCAATTTTATTTTAAAAGATGCTGTTGAGAAAATATTATTTCAATTGAATGAGCTTGAAGAAATTAAGAATGAATCTTATGATAATGCTAGGATTTATAAGGAGAAAATGAAATAATGACATGATCAGAAGATAATAAAAAAAGAATTTGAGTCTGGACAAGATGTTTAATTATATAATATAAGATTGAAATTATTTCCTTGAAAACTGAAGTCTAGGTAGATAGGGCCAATAATAATTGTAAAAGTTTATCTCTATGAAATTGTTAATATTGAAGATCCTAAGACTGAAAAGATATTTAAAGTGAACGGGCATAGACTAAAACCATATTTTGATGGTCATAGGCTAGCTTTTAAAGAGATTTTAATGTTGGGCCACCCAAAGTAAAGACTGGGAATGTCTGGCTGACGACATTAAACCAAGTGCTCTGTGGGAGGTAACCAAGTATATTTATGTAGTTTTATGGATTCCGTGTATTTGAGAAACTTGAAATTGTGAAATTATTTAAAAACATCTTTATTTATCCAATTTTATGGAAGATTTGAGAATTAATTGGATTTAAAATGAAACGGTGCAAATTTTGGAACTAGTGTCAGATTGGTGCCTGAGGCGCCATGTTCCAGAGAGCTGGCGCCTGAGGCACTGTAGCGATGAAAATGACTTAAAACTTTTAAAAAGCTATTTTTGGCAGATTCTCTTCCTAATAACTCCCAAAAACTAATTCTTAAACCTATTTTAGAGGGGAAAATGAGGGAAGAGTGGACATTTTGCAAATCCAATAGCTTCCCACTCTAAATATATTGCAAGATATGAAATTTTCAACTAGAAGAAGTTCGCCAGTTTCGATGTGAAAAAGTTATATGATTGAGTTCTTATGAAAAAAGTCTAATCAAGGAAATGAGATTTGTTAATCGAGGATTCAACACACCAAATACTAGAGTGGAGGAGATTATTGCATAGAGACACTGGAAAGTGCTTTGTTATACCACTGCCGTTGTAGTTGTCCTTATGGTGAAAGAGTTTTATGCAAATCTTCATGGAATCAACCAAAGATTTGTTTATGTGTGAGGCAGGTGTGTACAATTCACTCCTTCAAGAAAAAATGATATGTTTATGATTGAAAGTGTACTTATTTGCCACTATGCAAATTTTGCCCCTATAAGAGAAAATATGAACGAACTCTATCGATTTCTTACTGATGAAGATGCAAATTGGGAGACCTGAGATAATGGAAATTTAAGTTTTTCTACATGATTGTTGAATCCTACATCTAAGGCATGGGATTTACTTGTTGCATCAAAACTACTTCCTACTATGAAAATCAGTAAAGTGACAAAGGAGAGCACTATTATTTTCTTTTTGAATTTCTTTAGTCAACTGGAAAACCTATTGATGTGGGTGCAATAATTGGGAAATTGATTTAGGGTTTGATTATCAATGGATCTACTACTGTATTGGGACATCCATCTACTATCTTTCTACTATTCAATCAATCGCAAGTGCCTTATGAAAGTTGGGAAAAAAGTGCTTCTTCCTTGGAAGCCTATGGACCTAGAAGTTTATTGCAACTTCATAGGAATGAGGGATAAAATGATATGAATATATAGATGGATCAATCTTTCCAAATTTCATCACCTATTCAGCCTTATTTCAGTTCAAATGTACTTTTAAAAAGGATAAAGAAGATAGAGAAAGAGGTACATAACATTATACATTCAATTGGGAATACTTCTGAAATGTTGGATCATCTGGATTGGAGGTTGAATGAACATTTCAAACACACTAGATGTATTAAAGATGGTTTGGTGCATATGTTCAAGACACATCAAGGAAGATTCAACGGAAGAATTTCCTTATCAACGATCTTACAACTTGTACGTGCACTGTAAATCCATGGGAGACATCCAAGAGGACAAGAGTGAAGAAGTTGTTCGAACTTAGATTATGAACAAAATGCTTATTTAGTATTGCTTAATTATGTTATGGTGTTATGTTGGACTGCATTTATTTTTAGTGTTGGACTTATCTGTGTCAGTTGTTGAGTATTTTGATATTTTGTTTTTAGTGTTATGATGTTTGGTTTGCTTTGGACACTGAATTAGGTTTTGTTTGCTTGAAAACTGTTCGTTTGCAATAGTACAGATTTTATATATAAATGCAAGTTTTGTGTTGTTTGTGAAAGTGTTGTGTTAGAAATTTTTAATTATGAGCATAACAGTTTATTTGAGTTAATTAGAGGTCGACATAATGCGATATGGAGCAAATTTCCACAAAAAAAACAAAATATGACAAATTTTGGCGTTGGCGTCTGAGGTGCCAAATTCTTGAAAATGCCAGAATGGGTTAAGAGCACAAAATTGCCCAATAAAACTGCATTTTTACTACTTGAGTCATCTCCTACCTCTAAATCGCAACTTAAGGCTTGACATTGCATGGATTTGAGAAGATTTCAAGGGCTGAAGATCTTAGATTTCATCTTCTCTTTGTAAGAGCTTGACTTTAACTTAAAATTTTTTTATTTTCACCATGAATTTATCCTAAATTATGGGAAATTCAAAATTTGGGATTTTGTTGAAAAAGTTTAAAGAAAACCCATGGTGAAAAGTTTCTTACCAAATAATCTTACTTATGACTTTAGATTTTTATTTTGGATTTTATTTGGAATTCCATAGAAATTCATATGGCTCCACGAGTAAAAAGAGGAAGGCCTACGAGAGATTTTGATGCAAAAAGATTTGTTAATTATAATTACCAACATAGTTACAACACTCAAATGGGCTTGAAAAAATTGATCCAGGAACGAGCATTTGCTAAACTAGGTGACGAGATTGAGAGATCGATCGTCTCTAAAAATTGGGAGAGGTTTAGTAGCTATTGTCCCAATAATCTGAGAGTTCTATTCCAACTTTTGATTTACTACAGATGATAACATCTTCATGAGGTAAGCAATTTGAATTTTCAAGAGAAAGGATCATTGCATTTTATGGATTGAGGAATGTATTCCATTGTGAATATGCTGCATTCGTGATGACCGACTCATCACTGGATAAAGTAATTACCTTTTTGACTGATGGAAGAGGAGAATAGAAAATTAAGAATAATAAGAAAGTTAATTTCTCCACTTCCATGATAACTTTTCAATCAAAGGTATGACATTACTTCATCTCTACAACATTGCTTCTAACAAATTATCTGAACAAAGTAACAAAGGAAATAGATGTGCTAAATTTTTGCATTCAGCAAATGAAGGTAGTAGATGTTGGTGCTCTTATAGTACATAATGCTTGGAGTATAGCCAGGAGGGCTACAACTAGTGGTTTGGGATACCCTACCCTGATTTTCACTATATGTGAACAATAAGGAGAAGAGTTTGGCAGAAATGAAGAAAATTTTCAGCCACATAAACCCATTGGGAAACACACAGTCCAAAGATTTGAATCATTTGCTTAATCCAGGAGTGGAGGTAATGATAAACCCTCAATATCTACTATAGGGCCATTTACTTCTAGATCTGCTTCACTCGAGAACATCATGGAGCACCTTATGATACAATAAATGAATATTATGAATTTACAAAAAAGGATTGGAGGAATTGAAGCAAGGAATGCATATAATGATGAATAACAACAAAGGAGAGTGCAATATGATATAATATATCAGGAGGTCATGACTAGGTATCTAAGGGGTGAATATAATGTGGAATTTCCAACTTGCCCCAATTTTACTCCTTATGTGTCAGATCATGAAGAAGAAGAAGAAGAAAAAGAAGAAGAAGAAGAATAATAATAATTATAATAATAAGAAGATGATGATGGGGAAGATGATGATGACTGATATTTTAGGAGTTTGTTATGTTTATTTTTTATTTTGATTGTTTGTAATTTGTTTTCTTTAAAATATTATAATAGGAACTTTCATTTTAATATTGTATTGTGAAGTTAACTACAAGAGAAATTGTATATTTTTATTTTCCTTCATTTTTAGTTATTTTTATTTTTTATTTATGTTTTTAATTTTTAGCAAATCCTTTAAAATATGTTGTATTTCAATTAATGCTTTAAAACCTGTATTTTTAAAGTTAGCACCTGTAGTATACCAAAGCACAGTTTCATATTTAGAAATCCTCCACAGGTTAGTTTTTATTTTTATGCATTTACTATTTTCTTTCACATACAAAAATTTTTTAGTGAACATTTTTAATTACTTAAAAATTTAAGTTTGGGAGAAAGAAAATTTTATTTTAAAAGAAAGTAAACTAAATTTTATTTGTCCTCAATTAACTATATTTTTAAAACTAATTTAAAATGACCTTGGATATTTNCTACAAAAATTTTTTACTGAACATTTTTAATTACTTAAAAACTTAAGTTTGGGAGAAAGAAAATTTTCTTTTAAAAGGAAGTAAACTAAATTTTATTTGTCCTCAATTAACTATATTTTTAAAACTAATTTAAAATGACCTTGGATATTTAGAGTTTAACTTTAAATGACTATATTTATGTTTGTAAATATTATGATAAAATTAGGTAAAAATTTTTAATAATGAAGGTCAATTCTAAAGTTAAAGATATTTGGTATGAGAGGATAAAATTATGTTTTTCTATTTAAAGTATAGGAAATTGTATTTTTGAAGTATTAAGATTCTTGGAGTTTTATGTAAGAAGAAAAGAATGAGACTTTATGAAAAATCATCAAAACTAATATCAATTTATAAAGTGAAGAAAGGTAAGAAGTTTTAAATTTAAGAAGAGGATAGTAAAGTTTAAAATTAATAAAAGCTATCTATATATAGTAATCCTCACTTGAAAAAGAAAAAAAAGAAAGGATTGAAAAGGTTCTGAATAAAAAAAAGAAGAATGTGATTAGAAGCTTGAGGAAATGTCTAATAAAAATTTGGTTCACTTGAATAATACATTTTCTAAACTTGTATTTGAGTATTAACACCATTCATAATAAATTTTCATGAAATTCTTTTTCATATGGATATTTTAAGTCTCCTTGATATAACAAATTACAATTCTTCTTGAAATGAAAGGAGAAAATCTTAGATTTGATTGTTAAGCATTCTTATACTTATAGTTTTAATCTAAGTTATTAAAATTTTTTCTTAAGTTTTACTATTTTATTAATTAAACTAAACTATAGAAGATTATAAGTTAATCTCTATCCTAAGTCATATTCTTATGTAGTAAAAGAGTCACTTGAGGAAAAGTAACATTTAAGTTTGGGGGATTTTGATACACCAAAATAATATTTTATTTTAAGTATATATTTTATGCTTATTTTTAGTGATATTGTACTCTAAAGAAGTGGATTTTTATGTTTTTGTTACAGGTATATAAATTTTAGGCATTTGGAGCAAAAGTAGCGAAAAGAAGGAAATTTGAAGCTAAAATAGCGAATTTTGTGATTCTGACGCCAGATTGGCACCTGAAGCGCAACTTTACAGAGAGATAGAGCCTGAAGCACTAGACTTGGCACTTGAAGCACCATTATACAAAGAGGCAGTGTGTGAAGTGCCAGAATCGGCGCTTGAAGTGATAAAGCCTAAAAACAATGCGGACTTAAGCGCTAGAATTAAGGCGGATCGGGATAAATTTTGCACAACTTTTAAAGGATCCAAATGTTTTAAATACCCCATGGAGTGATTCAATACATTTATACACTTTGGAAGGCTTTTTAATGAAAGGATATGTCTCTTGAATCAATGGATATGACTTTTGAAATTCAAAAGATTTGAATTTTGGAGAGAATTTTAGAGGGAATTTTGAATTCCTTTGGAGAGGGAGCATCCACTAATTAAAAAGGAGAGGAGTCTAGAGCATGAGAGTGGCGTGAGAGAGAAGAGGGCGACATATAGAGAATTTTCATGGAGAGAGAGAGAGTCAAGGATTTGGAGATTTTCTTCAAGGGTTGTAAGAGGAGGGGAAAGTGAGAGAGTTCTTCTTCATTACATTTTCAAGAGAGATTGAGAGTGCTTCTAAAGAGGGAAAGTTCTTAAAGAGAACTTCTAGGGATTTTCGGATTTTCTTGGGAAGGATTGTGAGATAAGTTGTGTCTTTTATCTCTTTATTTTGTAAATTTTTTTTATATATGAAATTTGTGTTTTGTTATTTCCTTCTCATTAATTCTAATTAGTCTTCTTTATCCTTCTCCCTACTCTGAGATATAGTTTTGTGAAGAATTGATTTTGTTTTATACAATTTTATATGTCAAAAATTTGTGATGATTTGAACTTCGATTTTCATTTTCTTTTTGATATGGCCAATTAAAATTTTAAAATGTGTTGAGGAACATATGATCCAAAAAGAGCTATGATTTATACAACATAATGAGATTCACATTCAATTCCATGTGTGAGGATGTTATCAATGGGCTTGAATGCAAATAAATAAGGAAATATAATTTGTTGGATGTAGAATTGGAGATTTTAAGGTGACAGATTAAATCCTCAATTTGGTCTAGTTGAATGGAAACAAATGCGAGATTGTTAGCCCTTAGGCGAGGGAGAAGTGGGAGCTTTGGAGTGAGAACTGGTATCCTCACAACCTAACCATAAAATTAAGGACCAAACTCTGGATCAGTCAATGTTCTTTATGCACTTGAAAGAGGGTAGAGAATAGGATTGCTCCTATTTGGCACAATACAATATATATATATATATATATATATATAT
>JXCR01147179.1:128212-193168 GCA_002079205.1 Phalaenopsis hybrid cultivar
ATATATATATATATATATATATATATATATATATATATATATATATATATATATATATGTAAATTTTCAAGCCAAGTGACAGAATAAAACATCTATTATTATATTTTTAAATAAAAATAATTTAAATAAAATTAAAAATTATTGTTTGCCAAAATAGAAAGAATTATAAAAATATTGTTATTTGTAGTCTTTTATATTAAATTTATGTTTTGGCATTCCAATTAAAAAAAAAATAAAAAAAAAACGACATTTACATGTGAACGACATATCTAACACCTAAATATTCATATTTACATGCATGCCATCAAAATCTTTAACATCCCATGAATGTGATTACCACTATCTTTTTAAAAGTAAAATACATATTTCCTTGAAATGAAAATAGATATATTCATTGATAGATTTATGACACCAAATTGTTATAAGTTTAAATATTAAATTTTGGACGTTAGGTATGTAAATACATAAGAATATTGTGGTATTTATGTAAATTTCCATAAAAAACAAGATAGATCTATTCAATACTAGTCCAAATAATTATTATGAATGTTATGAATGTTGACTTGAAAGAAAAATTATCATGTAAATGGTCAACAAGAAGAAAAATTCTCAAACTTCTTTGACAAATTGGCTCTTTTCAAGTAACCCGCCAACTATAATTTAGACGACAAGACCAAATTTGTCGGTACCCCTTTTTTCAAAACATCGCTTTTAAGTTTTAGTTCATATCTTCAACATTTCATGGACCTAACTGTACTTCTTTCTTTTCAAGTCCACATAATTTTTTTTTTTTTTAAAGTAATGAGTCATTTCCTCAAAAATAGGCTAAATTGACTTGTACATAAACAAATGTTGGGACGAATCTTGAAGAGATCTAACAGTCGACTGAAAAGATGATATGGCAGCCTCAAACCCACCATAGATAGTTCAGGGCCCATAAATATCTTACCAGCTTCTGCAGGCCACGAAAAAAAAAATCCCAAGACAGACAAAACTTGGTCATCGTCCCTACGTGTTACTATTGCAAACCTCTCGTGGACGAGTCCACAAGCATCCCTCAACCAGGTTGGGTGAATGATGAAAACCACTCGGATCTAAAGCAGTTAGTCGGAGCCTCCTAGTCCGCCCCACTGCCATACCCGCCCAGGTAATGACCCGACCAACCATTCCTCATGGCCACCCGACTCAAAATCCGGCCAAACACCACTCTGCCTCCTGACCTATAAATAATGTCTTAACTAAAATATCCCCTGTTGTACCTACCTTACTAGGGGTACAAAATGTAATCTTGCAACTCTCATTCCTATAAAAAGAGATTCATTTCGTGAATAAATGTTACGCAATTTTACTGTTCATTACTAAGCTATCTCTGCTCTCTTCCACCTTGTTGTGCTCAATTACTTCGACGCGTCTCCCAAAAAAGTTTTGGATTCAACAAAAATAATGGATTTTTTTAGCTCATTTCTATTAAAGAAATATACATTTAGGATTGGAAAAATTCAACGACGATAATGTTGTTATTAATTAATCATGCAATTAATTGCATATATAATATTAACATATTAAATTTATTTTACTTCAAATCACTCATCATTATTTGCCTATAATCTTGTATGATGATTTCTACACGTGCGAATTTTAAAAATACTCTTATTTTCAAAACTAACGCTAAAAAGATTAATCATTTTTAACTACTATACTGCGCTAAAGTTTCTAATACACAAAATCTGCTACTTCATTCCAAACATCGACAACTTCAATCTTGATTCCTCATGTTCTCCTTTCTTCTCAAGCATGACATCATGGGTAGGAATCGTTTTAGAGATATATGATATAGATTTTCTCATATCCTCGAATTTCTTTCTTGATCACCAGCATCAGCAATTACAGAGCAGGGCACTCACTAATGCTTAATGTTTTTGTCCCGTTGAACTTTTTTTGTTGTGGCCATAGTATAAGGGTCTATTTGGGGCTCCGTTTTGGCTGCTTATCGGTCCTAAAATGCGCAACGATGCGTTTGGGAAGATGCTTTTTGGGTGTTTTTCAGTGCTAATTAAGCTTCTTCATAATAGTGAAAACCGAAACAGATAGAGGAGGATGTGTTCTACGGTTTTCGCTACATTTTGGGTTCAAAATTATATTGCTACATCTCTACATTTCTCTAAGGGCCCGTTTGGGGCAGCTGAAAAAGTGCGTCGGCGTTTTTAAAAACCCCGCCTTAATGTTTGTTTTCCGCATTTGACTCCAGTTTCACAAAACAGGATTTTTATGTTTGCATTACACGTGGACCGCGGGTATATCCCCGCGATCCGCATTTGACCTCAAACCTTTTACTCCGCTACCCTCGCAACATTTTCCCCGCAGCCGTAACCTTCCTTCGAACTCTTGGCGTCGATCCTGCCTCCGAAGTCGCTCCGCAGGTATGTAATCCCTTCTCCTCGCTCCACTCCTCCCTCCTTTCCCCCATTTTGCCGAAAGACATCTTGTTTTCAGACTATGCGGTGAATCTGGAAGTGTTTGGTAGCTAAAAACCTAGATCCAGTTTTGGAGAAGCAAGTATTGTCGGTAAAAATGTAGATCTATTGTTATTGTGAAATGTTTGAAGGATCGATATGGTTTCCTTCTCCATTCCCCATCCATAACCTTTCTTCAAAATGGCTAATGTTTTATTGTTATTTACCGAAATTTTTTAGCGATTGTTGTTCGTATGGTGTCCATGCCAGGAAAAGATTTCTGAGGTTATTAAAAATTTTAGACATCTTGCTGTGCGTTTCACTCATATGTGAAGATCTATAAGCAGTCTTCATTATTTGCAGTTCATATTCTATAAGATCATTTTTTTGGGGTTTTCTTGCCCGACAATGACAATGATACCATTCAATTATCGAGATGTATGATAGTTGCAATTATCGAGAGGGTTTTTTTGTAGTTTTCTATAAGCAGTCTTCATTATTTGCAATTATTGAACAATATTTTCTAAAGTGTAGATGACATTGGGAATTATAACAAGTTAATATTCTATGCTCCCTAGAATTGATAGTTGGCATATACATTCTCTGTTTTGGATGGATTGTTAGTAGAAGGGCTGTATGTAAATATATGCACGATGGATAGTTGGCATATGTTTTATTCTTAATGTTCCCTTTACCATGTTTTATTTCGAAGCCCCCTATATGCCTAGAAAAATCTTTTTAGAGATATTTGAAGAGGGTACCATAAATGATTATTCTTAGCTTTAATATTATTCTCATATCTTAACTCCAATCAAGTTTAGAGGCTTGCATATCTATAGAGCTTTGTTGAACATGATATAATTGGATAGTTAGTGTTAGATCTTATTATTGCCCAATGGTGTGGGAAAAAATAATGTTACAAGTTATGCTCTCATCCTATATTCTTTTTTTTTATGATGATAAATATCAAACCTGCAACTTTATTGTGCAATGCTTCTTCCTTTAAATGTTTGCTTTCATTCATATGAATCTTGAATGGGTGTTCTTTGCTACTAGTTAATGATTTTGAGACATCTGCTATCTTATACGGAACTTGATGTTATCATTTCATACTACTTGTGGTTCTCGAGCGCAGCGTATGGTTTCATTGACGAGAAAAAGAAAAGATTTCATATATGATGGTTATATTAAAAGCACATTTCTATTTCACCAATATACCAATATATATTTTAATTCATAATCATTGTGCATTTTTTTAAAAATATGCAAATTCCATATCTTGACTGGCTCATTTTCAGTCATAAATGTCATCTTACCATCCCTTTATGTCACAGTAAAAAATGAGTAAATCTAAAGAGTCCAAACATCGGCTATGTGGGATAGAGAGACTACTAATATTTTTTGTGATCTATGTCTGAGGGAGGTCGAATTGGGAAATCGACCCACTACTTATTTTATTAAAGAAGGTTGACATAATCTCACAAATAAATTCAAGGAAATAACTGGAATGGATTACTATAAGATGAAACTAAAAAACAAATGAGATCAATTAAAAAAAGATTGGAAACTTTGGAAAGAGCTCAAGAGGGGATCAACTAGATTGGGAAGGGATCCAGTAAACTTATAATTGATGCACCTGAGGAATGGTGGGCATAAAAGTTACACGTAATTACATCACTATTCCAACTTATTATTATAGACAAATATTTTCAATATTAATTACATTTTTTGTTGTTGTTACAAACAGTGTCAGCGACAAAAAAATCTAAATTGACTGGAATTGAACCAGCTTTGGAGGAGAAGTTGGATGACATGTTTACTGTTGTGGTAGCAAAAGAAGCTCATTTTTTCACCCCAAATGAGCAGGGTTTCGCAAACCTAGCATAGGATATCGAGACCGAGCATATAGGTGATTCACGAGAGGGTCCTAGCCAAATCTCCACAGATATCCAATCCACTGGCGGAACAAAGCGTCCCCGACCTGTAAAAAATAAAAAATATTTGCATTTGTTAGAGGTTTTATTGAGATATTGATTAAAACTTGTAAAAATAATTCCAAAACGACAAAGTACATCACAATCCAAGAGTGTGTTAGAATCCTTAACACACATCCTGGTATTAAGGAAGACCAAGCTATATATGTTAACTTTGTCAAGTTGCTAGAGAACTCTACCCGCAGGCAATTCTTTGAGACTTTGGACCCAAAATTTTGTCTTCCCTACTTGTGCTTTTTTATGAAAGATTGAATGCTATTTATGTAACCTCATTACTATTGTTGGGTTACATTGACTATTTTTTTGATGGACTCTTATCTATTTATGTCTTATGTGCTATTTATGTGATGGACTCGTTAAATGTATTGTGTTTCTTTCAAGCATGAATATGTTGTATATGTATCAAACTTTGAGTGTTTAGATATGCAAATATCAGTGAATTTTGGGGAATTTATGTAAATTTACATGCATGTAGTCTATGTATCGTTGCCATTGTCTAACACTATTTTTTATCTTGTTTAAAAATCTATCTTTCTTCTAGATTTTATATTATGGAATAGGACAAATTAATCAAATCCGCGTGGTTATTGTCACCCTTACATTGCTATACCATTACTACAATGCATATGTTGATTGAAACCCATGCCTGACGTTTAGTAATACTGGAGATAGATGGAACGGGGAGTTATTATGCGGTCACCCGACACGTTTTGCAAATATGTTTTGTATGACAAAAGTAATTTTCTTTGACCTCCTTAATGAACTTTGGACCCTTCACGGATTGCAAGGTTCATCAAGAACAACATCTAGAGAGGTGTTGGCAATAACACTTTACATTTTGTCTCAGAATGAATCGATTAGAGGAGCTATGGAACAGTTTCAACATTCCTCAGAACCATAAGTAGATATTTCTTAATTGGGTTGAATGCACTAGTGGGTCTGGCCCGTTAAATAGTTAAACCAAAGGACCCAACATTCCAGTCCATCCCCACACATGTTGCGAATGACCCTCATTATATGTCGTTCTTTAAGGTGCTTCCCTAATTTAAATGTTAGTTACAACAATTTTACACATGTGATTTTCTTATTGATAAATTTTTTCATCACAGGATTGTATCGAAGCTATTGACGGGACACATGTCGATGCACGTCTTTCTGGCACAGAGAAAATTGCATACATTGGACGGTGCAGATCACCAACACAAAATGTAATGACTGTTTGTGATTTCAACATGTGTTTCACCTATGTGATGGCTGGATGGGAAAGTAGCACACACTACAGTCGTGTTTTCAAGTTTGCTACTAGCAACAGAAAATATGGTTTCCCTTATCCACCACCAGGTATGACAGTCGTATTCAACCACCCTAATTTCTTTAAAATTTATAAATGGCAGAAAACCTTACACAAGGAAGTATTACTTAGTAGATGTCGGGTATCCTTTACAAAGGGGATATTTGAAACCATATCCAGATACAAAATATCTTATACCTGATTTCAAGAGATCGAGCGGAGTTGCACAAGGAAAGAAAGAAATTTTTAACAAAAGGCATTCATCCTTGTGTGGTGTGATTGAGAGATTGTCTGGGATTTGGAAGGAGAAATGGGTAATTTTACGTGATATGTTGACTTATCCATTTCCAAAATAAGTCCAGATTGTAGTGGCCACAATGGCACTACACAACTTCATTAGACGACATCATTCCAAGACAGATGCAAAGTTTGTTGTTATAGAAGAAGATTCACTGAAAATACCACCTGAAGCATTTGAATACCACGTTCGACGTACCATCCCACAACTCGAACTTGATTCATTAGAAACACAAACCCTAGATGGAGAAGGTGCTTCAGAGATGGTGGCTTTGAGAGAGCAAATAACAAATGACATAGGCCTAGCCATCTAGATTAGATTATATATTATGTGTTTCAATTATGTTTTGCAAATGTACTATGCTCTAACAATATTCATTGTCATGTTTTTTTATTATTCATATGATTTGCAATATTGAAACATACTATGTAGTTCTGTATTTCTTCAGTGATTTGCAGTATTTAAACATCTATGTGTTTCAATTATGCTGCTTTATATTAGCAATATTCTTAAGTTAAAGAATGGGTGCACTGGTTGTATTGGAAGACCATGGTATTTAAAGTCCAGTAATGCTATGGGCAAGATTTGTAGTTGCTTGGATGGCCCAATTCTTTAAGGGAAACCACTGCTATAAATATTCTATTGCCTTATATTACATTTTATTTTCGAAGCATCTTTGTATATGTTCGATTCAGTTGTTCGGTTGCTTTGAATTGATAGTTGGTGGTGAGAGCATCATGGACAGCCATTGATGTTTGTTGTTGACAACCGTTGCTTCCACTTTTCTGTTGTTTTGGACATGTCTGCGTAAACTCTTTTACAAATGGTAGTATTTGATAATTTTTTAAGAATTTGATGTTCTTACTGTTATTTGAATCTATTTAGTTTAATTCATGAATGTGGGTGATTTACATGAAGCAATCACAACCTGTGATGTGTTTGTTGCTTCAATGAAAAAAGTCTAATTTTCTTTTGGATTCTAATTAGAATTTTGCGATATTTTATTATAATTGTGGGTGATTCACTTGAAGCAATTTATGTTGTATTTTACAACTTATGGATTCAATTTTCTTTTGGATTCTAAAAGAGCTTGCATATATCACACCCAAGGTATTTTACAACTTATGGATTCTAAAAGAGCATGCATATATTCACTTGAAGAAATCACAACCTGTGATGTGTTGTTTGTGTTGAAAGTGCTACAGCATTATGGCTTTCGATTTGATGTCATGGTGTCGGGACAATTTTGGGTTGGGGAGTTGCCCATTAGAAGCTGTCGGCCACCAGAATCGAAATCCCGTCGCCCGCTTCGGAAGTATATTTTAATTTACATTTAGATTTTAAGTTTAGAAAAATATGAAATCAAACTGACCCCATATTTTTTTTATTTTAAATGAAAGAGCATTGTACCTCAAACCCTGTATCTATCCTAAAGGATAAACAGAAGACTTGAGGATGAGGCTTGATCAAATAAATTGAGAAATATATGACGTTCGTTTAGTTTGTGAAACTATTTTATTTGCCGACAATTTCCTTTATTTAATATGAAAAATTAAATAAAGTTTATATTAAGCTGAATTCGGACGAGCTTCCTATAAGGGCGAGCCCCTATAGTTAATTACATCATAAATGACCGAAGTCATCTAAAAAAATTCTCGATAAAAATTAGGAAATATTATCTTTAAGGATTTCAAAAGGATAGGACTTTTCAATGAGAACGGACAGAAAGGTGTGAAAAGGGAATGGTTCAAATTTGGAACATTTATTGTAGAGTCCAAATGAGGAAGATCTAGGGGATGTCATAGATCCGGAGGAGACTTTGGTGACTTCCCTGTCTATCCTATTGTTTGGCCACAATTTTGAGGATAAACAATTAGGTTTTTCATCCTGCTAATTTTATTTAATTAGGGCTTACATTCATGTGAAACGATCACACAAATAGTTTGGAAGATGTGTGGATTTATGTCGTGAAAGACTACAACCTCAAAATCCTAAGATGAGTTAGGGCTTATATTGTACAGAAGAGTTGTACAAAGACCTAAAGATAAGGTGAGGATTTATATTGCATAAGCGGACAACCTCAAAATCCTATGGCTTGGTTGTTTAATTCTAAGAAAGGAAATTGGTTTAGCTGGGGAAGACAGGTTTAGTTGTTGAAGATGGTTATGCTGCCAACCATGCTAGCTCCAAACTCCTCGTCATGACAAGTTTAAGTTTTCTAGGGTGTTAAGTTATGATGTCAAATCAGACGGTCCTATGATTGAAGTTTTTTTTAAATGTAATGGGGGATGTTAAAGTTGATTAGAGCGACTCCGGTTAAGATCCAACGGTTCCCTCATTCCGGCACCACTATTTTCTATTTGATTCACTTAGTCCAAATGAATTTACTAAATTCGACTTAATGAGTTCCATAACTTAATTTAGATCGTGGGAAGCCTCGTTAGCAACCGTAGGTTGCCTCCTCTGAGGGATTCCCAATCATCCGATAGAGACGTCTTAATTTAATTATAGTTGTTGTTTTTTTTGTGATGTTTGTGATTATATTTTGGATTGTCTTATATTTTGAATGTTGTGGAGGTGAATTTTATCTTGGTTGATTTTAGTTTTTATTTTGTTTTTGGCTTTGTGGTTATCCTGATAATTTTAGTTTTCATGCAATGTGACATCGTTGTTTAGCATGCAAGTTTGTGTTTTATTCATACGTGCAGGTAAGTAAGCACAATGAGGAAAGCTTAAGAAAAGACGATTTTGTAAACTATAAAAGCGTACCTGGCGAGTCTTCTCATTCCACCACCTGAAACTCAAAATGCATGTTAGAACATTTTATGTAAAGTGGAAAAGATAAGGTTTTAGTGACCTACCTAACCCTAGCTCATATCTTGGTGGGTCCATATTAGTTTGATTAAGGATGATTTTTGTTAAGCAAAACATATTAAGTTTAGTAGACCTCTGAGGTATTCAACAGATCTGGAGAAAGAAGTAGGTCCATGCTTCCCTCTTACTACCTGGTGAAATGCCTTGAGCTCATTTAAAATTATTATGTTGCTTAATAACCCATCATGTAAATACCTTTAATTCTCAATGAAAATTGATATTTCAATTATCCTTAAGAGTAAGGTAATTATCACTTGCCATTTAATTTGGAAGTTATGTAGGAGGAGATCCTTAAAGGGGTCAAGTTAGCGTTATTAAAACAATTAGCCGATTTGAGTTCTAATTTGGGCTTAGGGTGTTCAAAAGTGTTTGCATTATATTCACTCTTCTAATCCTCATTTAACCAAATTTGATTTAGCCTAGGTCACTACTATGCCTTTTAGACTTAGGTAGATGTCTTGGTTATTTTGAAAGAAGTTGAATTCTTAAGTGACAATAATTATTGATTTTCAAAATACTTAAATGTCATTTGGACATCAAGTAGGGGTCTTAAATTAGTGAGTTATCAACTTTCAAAGTCATACCCCTAAGTCTAAGATCATTTAATTTAATAAACTTCAAGATTTTAATAATTTAAGGAATTACAAATTTACCCCTTGATTATGGAAAGAGTGAGGTTGGTTTCTACCAATTAATCACCGTGTCTTTCAATCATCCAAATAAGTTAGTTAAAATCAGATGCTACCATTTTCCCTCCTTGAATTAAGCCTAAATGTTAATTAAGGCCAAATTTCCAAAATTATATTTTTGCCCCTAAGACTCTATCACTTCATAATTTGTCAAATTTAATTCAAATGACTTTGGAATTTTTATCCCACCTCACTCATGGGTCAATTAAAACATCAGAGGAGAAAATGTGATTTTTCAAAATTTAATTTAATTTACATATTTATTTTAAAGCAAAAAAAATAGAATTTTTCAAAGAAAATTCCATAACTTGACCAAGGCAAAGCCTAATCCCTTGAAATTTTAACTGGAGGTAGACCTACACCAGAGAAGCATTGGGGCCAAATTTCATAATATTTTGAATCATATTTGAATTTTAAGAATTATTTTAAGTTCTGGAGTATTTATTAATTACAAAATATTTTGAATGTGAAAAATTAACTTTTATATCCTTAGTAAATGTTTCTGAGGTCAAGGAAACTAGAGAAAATTTCACATTTTTTTGATTTTGCTTTGAATTTTTAGAATTATTTTAATGAAAATCCATTTTTAGCCTTTAAAAATTATTTTAAACTTCAAAATTCAATCTCTTCACTTAGAAAATTATGAAAAATATTACAATTATTCCTAAGTGCTTAGAAAAAAATTTATAACATTTCCTTGAATTTTATTATTTTTGTGATTTTTATCGTTTTCTTAATTATTTAAATATTAAGGAAAGGCTTAAAAATAGAATTTTTATTTTAATTACAAATTTATTTTTAGAAAATTCCTCTGATCCTAGAGAACTCCCAAAACCAATTTCAATAATTTTTTGAGTTATATTTTAATTGTTAAAAATCATTTTAGTACAAAAAATGTCATTTAACTTGAAAATAAATTTGAGTTATTAAATGAGCTCCAAATGTTTTGAAATTTTTATGGGGAGTTCTCTGAACTTTATATCACAGTGGAGATTAAAAATTAAGTCATTTAGATGTTTGTCTTTCCAAAAATTAATTTTCTTTGTGTTTAAGGGTTGGTGGAAATTAAGTGCATTCTTAATGACTCAACCCATAAAATATTTTCCAAATGGTTCTCTAGTCATAGGAAACCTTTTAAATTTTTCTTGGAATTTTCTAAGCAACATGCTAATTATTATGATTAATTTATGCAAATAATAGACATAAATTTGAAAAATATGTACCTCTGTCTAGAGAACTTTTCTGACTTTAGAAAAAACAGGGAATGTCCCCCATGACAGAGTCTACAACATGCCAAAATTTCAAGCTATGATAAGATGTCTACATGCGTGGAGAATTAAAAGAAGACTCAAAATCATATTTAATTAATTAAAAATAAAATATGCATCAAACAAACTTCAAATTATTTCCACATTATTCTTTTCTATTTACTGAGCAAGAGGGTATTTTTATTTTATTTTTGTAATTTTTCTACACCAAGATATGGATTTTAAAGTTAGGGCTATTTATTTAAATAAAAAATACCCTATTTATCTATGTAAACATGTAGTGCTAACTAGATCCTAGGAGGCTCCGAAACTCCATGCGGCGCACTCCCATTCGACGCCGCCATCCATCTCAACATTGACTCGGCCCGTGGTTCATGTATGAAGGCGCTGTCCGGCTAGATCTTGTCCGTTGATGAGATAAACACGCGATCGGACGGCTCCCCGTCATCGTCTCCAATGCCTTAGCCCAAGAAAAATCCATTTTCAAAGCTTAAGATCTCACTCATTTCTTAACCAAATTAAGTGTGGTTTGTTTCTAAATGCTCTTCTAGGTGTGACGAACACATCCATACGGTAATCATGCAACTTAATGAAGCCTAATCAAATGGAGAATCAAAATATGCTCGGGAAGAGGAGAAGTTCAATACCTTTGCTCTGAGAAGGAAAGCTTCGATCAGAGGTGCTTGGCATGTTTGTGGAGGTCCAAAGAGGCTAGGGATTAAGGCTCTTGCTGTGGTGAAAGGCCTAGGAATGAATTCGACCAAGCTTAATTTAAGGTGTTCGTCTAGAGCTTTGTTAGGGGCTCTGTATGAGGAGGATTTGATGGGGCTTCTTCTTCTTTTTCTGTGGTGTTGGTGCGGGTGAGTTTAATTTGATTTTGGTGGAGTGTAGAGGTGTGGAGAGCTTTTTCCTATCTCTGGCAAGGTTTTAAGCTCAAAAATTAAACTCCGGCAAGGGGTTCAGGGCAATGTGGTGGTTGGGCTGCACTGAGGAGGTCTCAAAGAGGCTCTAGGAGTAATTTGGAGGGCTCTATTTGAAAAATTTTTAGCACCCTCTCCATGGTCGTGGAGGTGAGCTTTTATAAAATTGGCTTAAGGTTGCTCCCATGGCCAATTAGGGGGGTGAAAAGTGATGCTTAGATGGAGGGCAGAGATGCTCTAACATTAAATTTGGATGAGGTGTCCTCTAGGTTTGAATTGGGTTTGATTCCATGGGGGTGGCTCTTGTTTTAGACATTTTTCGGCCAGTAGTCCTGCTGGCCAGGCCAGGGGAGGTGGCTAGGAGGTCAGGTGAGCCAGGGGAATATGTCACAGCAAATAAATGGGTTGGTGTTTATTTTTGGCAAAAATATCCTTGGCTTAAGAAAATATTTAATTAAATCCCTTAATTTGGGAATCCCTTTGTCCATGGATCATATTGGTGGTTCCATGGGGTTTTTCTTGGTCAATAGGGTCTAAAATTTGGATGTGGTGGCTTTGCTTTGACCAATTTGGCATGTCTAGGTCAATTTTGGTGCAAGGGTCCAAGTGGGTGCAAATGACCAAAACTTGGGTTTGGGCTAGGTTAGCTATGTTAATTGGCCCAACTAATTGATGCATGTGATGTAGATGATTGTAATGAACATTTTTCGTGAAGGATTGAAAGAATTTTGAGTTCAATTGGAGGGTCAATTTGAAGGATTTTGGAATTTTGGTGAATTTGGGCATGTTAGGCTAGACTTGAGTCTAACTTGGGCTAGGCTTGGGCTAAGTCCAAATTTATTATTCGAAATACTCAATAGGAATGTGATGAAGAGTTTTAAACATGAATTGGGTGCCAGTTTTAGGCTTAAGACAATCAGTTTCGTGAAATTTGAAGGCTTGGCCAATTTGAGGCAAAATTTGGGGCTTTTGACCTAGATTGAAACTAAATGAAATTCTGGCTTCAAAAAGGCCAACTGAAGGTCAAATTTGATGTATAGGAATGTTATGAAGAGTTTAGGATTCAAATTGAGACAAATGGAGTAGGTCATGGGGTTCAATTTGGTGGAACCAAGTCATAGGGCCAAAATTGGGGGTTTGACTTAGATCAAAATTAAGCTCAAAACATGGGCCAATTAAGCTTATATTTGGTTTAAATTGGCCACATGGAAGGTGAGTTTAAGTTTAGGGTTGAAATTGGGGGAAATTGGGACCAATTTGATGGACATTTGAGGTAGATTTGGGGATATGGGACCTTTTAAGGCAATTTGAGGGTTTGGACAAAATGGTCAAATTGGTCAAATTGGGTCATGTGGAAGTTGAGAAAAATGAAATTGGGAATATTTGGAAGGTTTTAGGGAATTTTTAGGAATGTTTTTAAATTTTGGGCTAAGGAGGGGTATTTTGGTGATTTGGCAATTTTTGCTGATTTTGGGTAATTTGGGTTTTTTCAAAAGATTTGAAATGACTTTTGAATAAATTTGGATATTTTTGGTAAATTTGGGAATTTTGGCCAAATTTAGGGTTTCAAGGGTACTTAAGAAGTTTGGGGGAGTTTAGGGGCAAAAGACCAAGTTGGGTATCTTTCGTAGAATTGGGGAGCTAACCACCATAAAAAAAGTCATGGACCAATGGGCACCCCATTTGGGTCCTCTATGTACTGATCTTAGCTAAACCCTGGCCTAGGGTCAGTGGGTTTAGGGTACCATCTACATGAGTCTCCCAAAGGATTAAAGGATCAAAGTTAAGAAAATTTTGGGTTTAAGGTTGAGTGATTGTGAGTGAGGTGATTGTAGTGAGTGCTTTAGCTCTAGGCCAACACTCAGGGTCAACCCTAAGGTCAAACAGTCCTATGGGAACTCCCCTTGAGCTCCCTCATAATGACCCCACCTACTAAGTGCTAGAGGTTAGGACCATAATGTAGAGCTTCAAGTTGAGTAAAGAGGAGTTTAGAATTTCTAATAGTGATGGTTCCTTTTCTAGTTTTCTAGGAATAATCAACAGAAAAGTCCTATGGCTAGACCCTAGGCTACTAAAGAGGAATAACTAAACCTAAACTAAAAGTAAGGTCAACAAATAGACCCCAATAGGTGTGGTGTGTTGGGCAAGCACACCGCGCGTACTGGCGTTGACCGACGACATCAACAAAACCAATATAGACTCCTAAGTCAACAGACACAAAAGGAGTGTAAAATTGTGTGTGTTATTTGTTTCCACTGGGGAATTAGCAGATGAATATTTGATCAAATTTAAGAGGTACGGACTCTCACTAGGAATTAGAAAATAGGTTTTGAGTTATCAAGTTTCAAGTTTATATAGAGGATGGGAATCAGAATGTAAGTGCTGATTCTGAGGTGGCAATTTAAGATTTAGGTATCAATCCAAAGGAAGTCAGAATTTAGGTACCGACCTTGAGGTGAAATTTTGAAATTTAAGTAAGAATTTCAAAGAGAGAATCGTAAATTAGGGACCAACCTCGAAAGAGGAAATTAGAAGTTAAGGACTGATTCAAAAATGAGATATGAAAGTTAATGATCAATCTAAAAAGAGAGTGTCGAAAGGTAAGGACCGAACTCAAAGTAATGAATCAGAAGTTAATGACTGATTCAAAAATGAGAATTAAAAGTTAATGATCAATCTCAAAAGAGAGTGTCGGAAGGTACGGACCGACCTCAAAAGAGTGAATCACAAGTTAAGGACTGAATCAAAAATGAGAATTGAAAGTTAATGATCAATCTTAAAAGAGAGTTTTGGAAGGTAAGGACCGACCTCAAGGGAGTGAATAAGAAGTTAAGGAATGATTCAAAAATGAGAATTGGAATTTGATGACCAATCTCAAAAGAGAGTGTCGGAAGGTAGGGACCGACCTCAAAGAAATGAATTAAAAGTTAAGGACTGATTCCAAAATGAGAATTGAAAGTTAATGATCAATCTCAAAAGAGAGTGTTGGAAGGTAAGGACTGATTTCAAAGGAGTGAATCAGAAGTTAATGACTGATTCAAAAATGAGAATTGAAAGTTAATGATGAATCTCAAAAGAGTGTGTCGAAAGCTAGGGACTGACCTCAAAGGAGTGAATCAGAAGTTAAGGACTGATTCAAAAATGAGAATTTAAAGTTAATGATCAATCAGAAGTTAAGAACTGATTCAAAAATGAGAATTGAAAGTTAATGATAAATCTCCAAAGAGAGTGTCGGAAGGTAAGGACTGACCTCAAAAAGGAGTGAATCAGAAGTTAAGGACTGATTCAAAAATAAGAATTGAAAGTTAACGATCAATCTCAAAAGTGAGTGTCGGAAGGTAAGGACTGACCTCAAAAGAGTGAACCAGAAGTTAAGGATTGATTCAAAAATGAGAATTGAAAGTTAATGATCAATCTCAAAAGAGAGTTTCGGAAGGTAAGGAACGACCTCAAGGTAGTGAATCATAAGTTAAGGACTGATTCAAACATGAGAATTGAAATTTGATGACCAATCTCAAAAGAGAGTGTCAGAAGGTACGTACTGACCTCAAAGAAATGAATTAGAAGTTAAGGACTGATTCAAAAATGAGAATTTAAAGTTAATGATCAATCAGAAGTTAAGGACTGAATCAAAAATGAGAATTGAAAGTTAATGATCAATCTCAAAAGAGAGTGTCGGAAGGTAAGGACCGACCTCAAAGGAGTGAATCAGAAGTTAAGGACGCTGATTCAAAAATGAGAATTGAAAGTTAATGATCAATCTCAAAAGAGAGTGTCGGAAGGTAAGGACCGACCTCAAAGGAGTGAATCATAAGTTAAAGACTTATTCAAAAATAAGAATTGAAAGTTAATGATCTACCTCAAAAGAGAGTGTCGGAAGGTAAGGACCGACCTAAAAGAGGAGTGAATCAGAAGTTAAGGACTGATTCAAAAATGAGAATTGAAAGTTAATGATCAATCTCAAAAGAGAGTGTCAGAAGGTAAGGACCGATTTCAAAGGAGTGAATCAGAACTTAAGGACCGATTTGATAATGAGAATTGAAAGTTAATGATGAATCTCAAAAGAGAGTGTTGAAAGGTAGGGACCGACCTCAAAGGAGTGAATCAGAAGTTAAGGACTGATTCAAAAATGAGAATTTAAAGTTAATGATCAATCAGAAGTTAAGGGATAATTCAAAAATGATGTCGGAAGGTAAGGACCGACCTAAAAAAGGAGTGAATCAGAAGTTAATGACTGATTCAAAAATGAGAATTGAAAGTTAATGATCAATCTCAAAAGAGAGTGTCCGAAGGGAAGGACCAACCTCAAAAGAGTGAATCAGAAGTTAAGGACTTATTCAAAAATGAGAATTGAAAGTTAATGATCAATCTCAAAAGAGAGTGTCGGAAAGTAAGGACCGACCTCAAAAAGGAGTGAATCAGAAGTTAAGGAATGTTTCAAAAATGAGAATTAAAAGTTAATGATCAATCTCAAAAGAGAGTTTCGGAAGGTAAGGACCGACCTCAAAGGAGTGAATCAGAATCGGAAGGTAAGGACCAACCTCAAAAAAGAGTGGATCAGAAGTTAAGTACTGATTCAAAAATGAGAATTGAAAGTCAATGACCAATCTCAAAAGAAAATGTCAGAAGGTAAGGACCGACCTCAAAAAGGAGTGAATTAGAAGTTAAGGACTGATTCAAAAATGAGAATTAAAAGTTAATGATCAATCTCAAAAGAGAGTGTCGTAAGGTAAGGACTAACCTTAAAGGAGTGAATCAGAAGTTAAGGACTGATGCAAAATTGAGAATTGAAAGTTAATGATCAATCTCAAAAGTGAGTGTCGGAAGGTAAGAATCGACCTCAAAAGAGTGAATCAGAAGTTAAGGACTTATTCAAAAATGAGAATTTATGATGTTGAATTCAGAGATATGTGTTGTGTGAAAAGGTTGACATTATTGAAGAAGATTTGTGAAATTTTGTGAGGTTTTATGCAGAACGTGAAACTCTGCGGGGATGTTAAGAGAATTAATGCAGACAAAGATAGTTGTGCTGCACGAGCAAAGAGTAAGAGACCTTGAAATCAAGAGAATGAACTCAACATATTTATTTTCTTTTTTTGTTGTTTTATCATGTTTAATTTTCAAAATATGTTTTCAAAAATTTAATTTTAGTTGGCTGGTTTTTAAAAGAAATTGGCTTTGTTGCTTGTTTGTTGGTTATTTTATTTTTTTATTTTATTATTGTCAAATTTAATTGTTTCATTCTTTGTTCATTGTAATTTTGAAACAATGCATGGCCCATGACTTTTATTCATTGCACAAAAAGATAATTTGAACAAACAGATAAATTTCTGAAAGAAACTTCATTCATCTGTTCCAATAAATGTTACAGATCAAGTGTAGGCTTACGCCTCAAAAAGTACAATATGCAAACTGCATCAAAGTACATCCAAAATATCTCACGCCAAGTACATATCAAAGGCTGAGTATCTCTGATATATATCATATTTGTTGTAATGTAGTAGAGCGTAAACGAATCCTTCACCATCTGTTTCTATCGTGATGAGCTCCTGATCGAGCAAAACTTCTAAGCCATGCTCCATAACAGAGTTCTCATTTCATGTACTTAGAGGTAAAACCCTCTCATAGCTTGTATGGTAGCATCTCCTCCATTTCTGGATCTGGCTAAAATTTGTACGATATTTTGTTGTCGTCCATCTTTCGGAAGGTCACAGACACCCTATGGTGTCGTACTCCTGGAATACAGTGCTTGGCGATGTCCGCTCCGTTGCCTTTGAGAACAGGTACTGAGCCAACTGGTAAGGGAATCTATACAGATCCTCTAAACTCACTATGGCCAATGACGTCGATTTCTTTCCCAAAAAAGATGTTGCTTCTACTCATGAATGAGACCGTGTAGAAAGGTCTCACGAAGTCATGGTGGTCTATATGTTGAGGAATGCAATCACCCTCATCGTAGATGTTGATAATGCAACTGTTAGGAATGTCATCAGCAGGAAGTATACTCCACCTTTCCATTCTTTTAATCATCAATTTTATTATTGGCGGTAGTGGATCCACCTGATCATGTCTGAGAATCCCAGGCGGATTCCCTTATTTATCATTTGTAAAGTTGTAGCAGCAGCCACACTGGATAGTAATCTTCCCTTTTCATCGCATCCATTTTCTCGGCTCAGAATAGGTCCTTTACAAGAGCAGGCCTGCTCGACCTATGTCCCTTAGGTCAAAAATGTAGTTGATGATGCTTTGTTCATCACTTTCTGAGAAGACCTTAGTGTATAATTCCAAACCTTCTAATATGTTGATGAATCTCCCTTGTACTTCTTCGTGGAATTCAAAATTTCTTTTGTTCAGTTTGCTTATTTTTTAATATTCTGTCATGCTTATGATTGGCGGCTGTCGAGGAAATTCCCTTATTTCAATGGCAGCGAGAACCTAAGTTGGTGCTGACTCTGGCTCTAACAGAATGTATGATCCGGCGTTTAACGGGACGTACGGCCCTGTACCCCTCGAAACATATCACTCTGCATCCATTGGGACATATGCCTCTGCCTCTATCAGGTAATCAGTAGTTTGAGATCCGTCATCTGTAGAGGTGTACTCTTCTAAGGTACTGTAGTGTTGTAGGTGCAATACATCGCAGTCCGGGCATTCCACGAATGCCCTTGTGGCTGATGCTCGAGCAGGTATTTCAACATTGCAAGTAGGGCAACCCGTGCACAGAACATCTGAAGCTGGTGGTATTTCTGGCTTTGTAACAAACCTGGATTCATCATTTGTGGCAGGCAAGCTTGAAGAATTTTCTCTCATGCTTGGATCATAAATGTTCCCCTTAGGAATAGGTGAGCAATTTTTCTGCCTCTTTTTGACATATTTTCTCCTCTCGTAAAAAAGCCCTCTACTTTCGACGGCTAGCATTTCTGCGTTGTGTTCTTTGTAGCGGAGCGTCTGACAATCTTTCATTATCAGTAGTGACTAGGCCTCCAGTTGGCGTAGCTATCATGGATGGTAGACGGCTGGGCCCCCTCCATTGGGCCCTATTGTACCATCATGTTCTTTTATTTTAGTGATGCACTGTCTTTGGTCGTCAACCTTAGCAGTGAGGGCAGCCCTTCCTTTTCCCGTTGACTAACGACATTCATTAAAGGCCCCTAGTAATCCATGTTGACTTGGTTAAATTCCATGTCGGAGTCTATAGTACCACCCTGCGGCACCATTTCTTCATTTAGTGCGAGATTCCAACCATCTTTAATGGTAAAGATCAGCCTCTGGGCTGAAATTTCTCTGTAGATGACAGAAAAAATGTCAGTGGGCTGAAACTTAGCATGAATAAGAACAAAATAAAGTATTCATTAAAGGAAATTTTAGTTTATTTTGGTGAGAAAATTGTTTATTTATGTGTGAATTTTGTTTAATTTAGTAGAATATTAAGTTCAAAGGTAGAAATGAGAGAATTTGAAGTGTAATTCTTTTCAAAATTTTTCATTATATTGAGGTTAATTTTGTTATAAAAATTTTGGACCCAGTCACAGATTTTTAGCTACATAGATAACCCCAAAACAGTCAAAATTTCAAGAATTTCAAATCAAGTGGCGGAAAGCAACGTCAGGTTGCGTGGTATGTCTTCAGGTATCATCTGTTGATTGGTAGCATGGGTCTTTCACCCCGAAAGTCTACTAACTGATAAGATCCTCCTGCATAGACCTTTTCAATGACAAATAGTCCCTCCCAAGTCAGCTCAAATTTTCCACCTATCTTGCGTCGTGCAAGAATAGGTCGTTTGAGCACGAGGAGGAGGTCACCAACTTTGAATGTCCTTGGGTGGACCAATTTGCCATGAGCTTGTACCATCTTTTCCTGGTAAAGTTCCAAATGTTGTTGTGTTTCAAGTCTTCTTCTTTCAAGACTCTCTAGTTCTTCAAGTCTGGGCTTCACACCTTCTTCTGTTGTGAGTTTTTTGGCGACAGCGACTCTGAGAGACAGCGTCTGAATTTCTAACGGTAGCATGACCTCAGACCCGTATACGGGCATGTAGGGTGTACACTGAGTGGGAGTCCTGAACATTGTTTGGTAAGCCCACAAGGCTTCTAACAGTCTGTTGTGCCAATATCTTTTGTTTTCATCCAATGTTTTCTTCAAAATCAGTACCAGTGTCTTGTTGAAGGCTTCAACCAATCCATTTGCTTTGGGATGGTAAATTGTAAAGTATCTCCAATCTATCCCATGCAATTTGATGAAATTATTGATTTTTGTGCTTTTAAAAGTTGTCTCATTGTTAGAAATTATTCTTCGCGGTACTCCGAAACGGTAGACGATTTGGCTTTTCAAAAATTGAAGGACGTGTTGTGCCGTAACCTCTCGTAACGGTACTTCCTATGCCCATTTGGAGAAATAGTTTGTAGTGGTGATACACCTAAATATATAGTGTTTTTAGACAAATTTTTATACCCATTTTTGAGATATTGCACTTTAATGGAATATATTTTTATGTTTTTCTTGCAGATACAAATAAAAAGGTGAAAAATGCTTAAAGGAGTGAAAAATGATCAAATTTGGAGCAAAAAGATAAAAAATGTGCAAATGAGTTCTGGCGCATAAGCGTGCTTAAGCGTCGGTGGTAGTTACTAGACAAATAAAATTTGTTTTTGTGAATTTTGAAGAGGTTTTTGAGGCACCCATTAGCTTAATAGGTGGTTATAACCACCATGGATGAAATTATCATGAAAGGATGCATCTCTTTGGTAAATATATTGAATTGAGACACATTTTGAAGAGTTTCCATGGCAGCTCTTGGAAAACTGTAAAAGAAAGAAGAGAGGATTTTGAAAAGTGTCCTAAAAATACTTAAAAAGTTTTGAAAGTTCATCAATTTAGGGAGTTAGTTAAAGAGATTTTTAGGCACCACTTTTACTTTTGTTTTATCCTTTTTGTTGGTTTATTTTAATTGATTGTAAAGAGAAGATATTTAAAGAAACTTCAAGAGTTTGGTGAAGAACTTGAGATAAGTTTTTCTCTTTTTACTTTGAGACAACTTTTGGTTTTAATTGAGACTTGTTTTTGGTTTGACAATGATTTCTACTTTTAAACTAAAGTGTGGTTTTATTTTCTCTATGGATTCTGAGTAGTTTTCTTTATCTTTCTTCTTAAAATGATAATCAATTATGTTTTGAACGGAAACTGTGGAGAGTATTGATCTTTGATGTTAGAAGAAGTTGTGATGATTTAAATCCATGCACTTCATTTACTTCTTGATTTGGCCAATCCAGATGTTACAAAATCTTTTGTGAGAACATGTAAGAAACGGGTGGTATTGTCTCAGTCAATAATTGGAAAGAATCCAATGAAGTTGTATGAATGATAATGCAGTTGATATGATTGAGTGCAAAAAAATAAGGAAATATTCATTGATGGGTGTAGAGTTAGAGGACTTTAAAGTGACATGTTAAAGCCCCCAAGAAATAGTCATTGATGGGTGTAGAGTTAGAGGACTTTAAAGTGACAGGTTAAAGCCCCCAACTTGGTTTAGAAATAATTTTTGAAGGGTGTAGAGTTAGAGGACTTTAAAGTGATAGGTTAAAGCCCCCAACTTGGTTTATTGTTTAGGTTCTGATACGAGATGTTAGCCCCAGTGGGAGGGAATTGAGGTAACTCTAGAGTGAGAGGGGTGTAGAGTTAGAGGACTTTAAAGTGACAGGTTAAAGCCCCTAACTTGGTTTATTGTTTTTTTCTGATACGAGATGTTAGCCCTCAGGTGGAGGGAATCGAGGGAACTCTAGAGTGAGAGCTAAGTTCTTCCCTGTCTAGCCGGTCTTCAGAACTATTCAAACTTTAAATTATTCAATGTTCTTTTTAGCAACTCTAGTAAGGGTAAGGAATATTATTACTCCTACTTGGCACAACACAATTTGCAGACTTCCCCAACATAATTCCTATACTTATTACTGATTCATGATAAGAAGAAAGATAATTTTTCTTATTAAGTGTTTTTCATCTACGAAACTCTAGTTATCTTTTTAAGTTTTTACTGTTTTGTCAAAATATCAAAAATACCAAAAATATTTGAATTTTTATTACTGCAAAATAATATTTAGTTTAAGTAATTGTCCTTTAAAAATAGAAAGTTTTCTAAAAGTGCATATTGTATAAATTCCCTGCGGATTCGACATTCAGGTCTTAATCAAAAAGTCCTATATTACTTGATAACGATACGTATACTTACGTAGTATCCCAATATATATAAATTAAAAGTTAAATTCTTATTTTTCTACAGGATCAAGTTTTTTGTTTTGTTGCAAAGTAAGAAAATATAAGTGAAATATAATCTGAATTATTGTTGTACTTTGCATAATATTAGTATCAAGGGATCATGTTTTTGGCGCCTTTGCCGGGGAATCGAAAGAAAAATTTCTATTTTTACAAAATTTTATTTAAACTTTAAAAATTGTATCTTATTTTTTGTGTGTGTTTTGAATTTATTTTATTTTATTTTATGATAGTGTATGCGTAGTTCAGGTTCTGAAGGACTAGTGCCCTACGATTCTGAATTAGAAAGAACTATTAAAAAAAATTAGAAAAACAAAAAAAAAATAAAAATCTTAAAAAATAAAAAAAAATTATAGAAATGGCAGACCAAAATAATCAAAATGCTGAAACTCATCAAGGGTTTAGACCTTTAAGAGATTATGCCAACCCTACTGTAGATAAACTTCATTGTAGTATTCAAAAAACTACTGTAGTGGCTAATTCATTTGAGCTAAAACCTGCTATTATCCAAATGGTATCAAATAATCAGTTTAGGGGATCACCAATTGAAGATCCAAATTTACATCTTGCCAATTTTTTAGAATTGTGCGCTACATTTAAATATGATGGTTTATCAAATGATGCATAAGACTTAGGTTATTTCCTTTCTCACTGAGAGATAAAGCTAAGACGTGGTTGAATTTATTTACACCTAGATCTATCAGAACATGGGGTGATTTAGCACAAAAATTCCTTGATAAATATTTTCCACCATCAAAAACTGTGAAGCTTAGAAATGATNTTGATAAGAATCTAGTTCCGTCAATAATTAAACCTCCTGAAGTTGAGTTGAAAATATTGCCTAACCACTTAAAGTATGTGTTCTTCTGGGAGACTCAACTACACTGCCTGTTATTATATCTTCAGAATTAAATGATTTGCAAGAGTAAAGACTTTGGGACACATTAAAAATATATAAGAAAGCTTTTAGTTGGACCTTAGCTGATATTAAGGGAATCAGTCCTTCAATCTGTACAGAATTATACTGGATGAACAATATAAACCAAGAATTGATCCACAAAGGAGATTAAACCCAATGATAATGATATTAGATGAACAATATAAACCAAGAGTAGATCCACAAAGGAGATTAAACCCAATGATGAAAGAAAAATTATACTAGATGAACAATATAAACCAAGAGTTGATCCACATGGAGTATAAACCCAATGATGAAAGAAGTAGTCAAGAAAGAAATTTTGAAATGGTTGGACACTGGAATTATATATCCTATTTCAGATAGTGCTTGGGTAAGTCCAATTCATTGTGTTCCTAAGAAAGAAGAAGTGACTGTTGAAACAAAAGAGAATAATGAATTAATACCTATCAAAAAAGTTACTGGGTGGCGTATTTGCATTGATTATAGAAAGTTAAACACTGTCACTAGGAAAGATCACTTCCCTTTACCATTTTTAGACCAAATAGTAGATAGGACTTGCTGAGCACAAATAATTTTTGTTTTTTAGATGGATATACTGGTTACCATGTCAAATTCCTATTGCTCCTGAGGATCAAGAAAAGACAACATTTACTAGTCCTTTTGGAACTTTATATTGCTCCTGAGGATCAAGAAAAGACAACATTTACTAGTTCTTTTGGAACTTTTGCTTTTCGAAATGTCTTTCGGATTATGTAATGCACCTGCAACATTCCAGAGATGTATGATGTCCATATTTCATGCCTTTCAGATTATGTAATGCACTTGTAACATTCCAGAGATGTATGGTGTCTATATTTAATAAGTTAATTGATGATAGATTGGAACTATTTATAGATGATTTCTTTGTATTTGGAACATCATTTGACGCATGCTTAAATTATCTTAAAAAAGTTTTGGAGTTATGTGAAAGAACTAATTTAGTTCTAAATTTGGAGAAATGTTAATTTATGGTTATAGAAGGAATTGTGTTAGGGCATAAAATTTTGGTAAATGGTATGGAAGCAGACCCTGCAAAAATTCAAGCTATATCTAAATTAACACCTCTTGCTAATGAAAGAGAGGTTATGAGTTTTCTTAGACATGTTGGTTTTTACAGGCATTTTATTAAAGATTTTTCAAAAATTACTATTCTTTGGAAAAGGATAAGAAAATTGAATTCTCCGAAAGCTGTTTAAATGCCTTTGAGTTATTAAAAGAAAAATTAATCACAACCCCTATTATAGTTGCCTAACTGGGAGAAACCATTTGAACTGATGTGTGATGCTAGTGATTATGCTATTGGAGCTGGGGAGAAATCATTTGAACTGATAGCTGTTTAAATGCCTTAAAGTTATTAAAGGAAAAATTAATCACAACCCCTATTATAGTTTCACCTAACTGGGAGAAACTATTTGAACTGATGGTGCGAGGCTAGTGAATAGGCTATTGGAGTGGTTCTTGGATAAATGTACGAAAAGATTTTTAAAGTGATATACTACGCTAGAGAAAAATTAATCACATGCCCTATTATAGTTTCACCTAACTGGGAGAAACCATTTGAACTGATGTGTGATGCTAGTGAAGAGAAAAATTAATCACGACCCCTATTATAGTTTCACCTAATTGGGAGAAACCATTTGAACTGATGTGTGATGCTAGTGATCTATGTTATTGGAGCTGTTCTTGGACAAAAGTATGAAAAGATTTTTAAAGTTATATAGTACGCTAGTAAAACTCAGAGTTATTCTTGGAAAAATGTACGAAAAGATTTTTAAAGTTATATACTACGCTAGTAAAACTCTTAATGATGCTTATATTAACTATACTATTACGAAAAAAGAGTTACTAGCCATTGTGTATGCTTTAGTTAAATTTAGATCTTATTTAATTGGAACTGAATGTGTTGTGCACACTGATCACTCTGCTATTAAATATCTGATGCAAAAGAAGGATGTCAAACAATGGTCACTCTGCTATTAAATATCTGATGCAAAAGAAGGATGCCAAACCAAGGTTAATTAGATGGATTACTATTAAATATCTGATGCAAAAGAAGGATGCCAAACCAAGGTTGATTAGATGGATACTTTTGAAAGAATTTGATTTTGTGGTTATTGATAGAAAGGGAACTGATAATCAAATTATTGATCATTTGTTCTTATGCAAAAGAAGGATGTCAAACCAAGGTTGATTAGATGGATACTTTTGATGCAAGAATTTGCTCTTGTGGTTATTGATGGGAAGGGAACTGATAATTAAATTGCTCATCATTTGTCGAGATTAGAAAATCATGAATTATCTAACACCGACAATAAAATTACAGACAGTTTTCCTGATGAACAACTTTATAATATTAATGAGTGGAAAATACCATGGTTGATATTGTTAACTATATTATAAGTGATATTTTGCCACCTAGGCTGATATTGCAACAACAAAGGCGTATTTTTGGGTAAATGATTTTTTGTCACATATGCTGACATTGCAACAACAAAGAAAATTCATTCATGATGCGAAAGCATATTTTTGGAATGATCCTTATTTATATAAACAATGTAAGGATCTTATTATGAGAAGATGTGTACCTTATGAAGAAACTGAGCTAATCATTCAGAAATGTCATGATTCTGAATTTGGAGGACATTTTGAGATTGATAAAACTGCTTATAAAATTTTACAAGCTGGATTCTATTGGCCTACTATCTTTAGAGATATTTACAGATACATAAAAACTTGTGATCGATGCCAACGAGTAGGAAATATATCTAGAAGAAATGAAATGCCTCNGGCATATCGCTAATGCACTTAGTAACCGAACATTAGCAACTTTTCCTAGTACTGTGGAACCAAATCCTAAAGATCAAGGAAAAGAACAAATAAAAGTGATTGAATTACAAAGTGGAAAAGAATTGGAAACAAGGGTGCAAAAAGAAACTAAAATTGAAAAAGAGAAAGTGGAAAAAAATTGGAAACAAGAGTACAGAAAGAAACGGAAACTGAAAAAGAGAAAGTGGGTGGAAAAGAATTGGAAACAAGAGTACATAAAGAAATGAAAACTGAAAAAGAGAAAGTGGATACCCAAGAGTGCAAAAAGAAATGGAAACTGAAAAAGAGAAAGTGGATACCAAAAAAGAAAAGGATCATGAGTACCCAGATTTAGGCAAAAAGAAACGAAAACTGAAAAAGAGAAAGTGGATACAGAAAAAGAAAAGGATCATGAATAGCAAAAGGAATAGAAATTGAAAAAGAGAAAGTGGATACCGAAAAAGAAAAGGATCATGAATACCCAGATTTAGAGAAAAGAAACAAAAACTAAAAAAGAGAAAGTGGATACAGAAAAAGAAAAGGATCTTGAATACCCAGATTTAGAATATCCACTTACACCAATGAAAATCACTGTGGAAAAAACTTCCACCACCGTTTCCTCAAAGATTGAAGCAACACAAATAGAATAAACAATTTTCCAAGTTTTTAGAAATTCTTAAAAAATTAAATGTAGATATTCCCTTCGTAGAAGCTCTAGAGCAAGTACCCAATTATGTGAAGTTTATGAAAGATATTTTGAAGAAGAAAAGGAAGTTCACTAATAATAAAGCTGTTGCACTTAGCAAAAAATATAGTGCAATTATTCAAAAAAAGCTTCCTGAAAAATTAAAAGATCCAGGTAGTTTCAGTATACCATGTGCTATCAGTGAAAAATTTTATGGAAGAGCTTTATGCGATTTGGGAGCCAACATTAATCTTATTGCTCTATCAATCTTCAAAATATTAGGATTAGGAGAAGTCTCACCTACGTCTGTAACTCTTCAGTTAGCGGATCGTTCAGTTACATATCCTAAGGGATTTATAGAAGATGTGTTAGTAAAAGTTGATAAATTTATCTTTTCTGTGGATTTCATTATTTTAGATATAGAGGAAGATGAAAAAAGACCTATAATTTTAGGGAGACCATTTTTAGCTACTGGAAAAGCTATGATAGATGTTCAAAAAGGAGAATTATCGTTTTAGGGAGACCATTTTTAGCTACTGGAAAAGCTATGATAGATGTTCAAAAAGGAGAATTAATGAGAGTAAACGATCAAGAAGTGACTTTTAATATTGTAAAATCTATGAAATACCTTGCTGTTGAAAGAGATAAGGAGAGTTAACGATTAAGAAGTGACTTTTAACATTGCAAAATCTATGAAATACTCTACTGTTGAAAGAGATAATGAATGATTTTGCANACGCTTTAATTGAAGAAACGACTACTAATAATTTTCAATGGCCTTCTAAGAGAGTAAATCCTAAGAAAGTAGCCAACATTCATGAAATTGATGCATTTACCATGTTAGCAAATCATGTTGCTGCAATTTCAAGGAAGTTAGACCAATTTGGAATGAATTTTTCTAACCAATTTCCATGATTGAAGAGAATTCATTAGGCCGATGACAGATTCTCAAGCAGCATCATTTCAATTTTCATGATTGAAGAGAATTCATTATGTCAAATGGTAGATTCTCAAATATCATTAGAAACTTTGAATAAGTTTCTACAATTTTAAGGAAGTTAGACCAATTTGGAATGAATTTTTCTCAACCAATTTCCATGATTAAAGAGAATTCATTAGGCCAAATGGTAGATTCTCAAACATAATTAGAAACTTTGAACGTAATAAATAATAAGCAAAATAACCCATATTCCAATTATTATAACCCAGGTTGGAAGAACCATCCCAACTTTAACTGGAATAAAAAATCGGGTGGTTGACCAAAGGAAAATATGTTGAGATTTTCATACCTATTTTATACTGATTTTGATGATATTGCACTTTAAAGAAAGGTATTTTTGATGTTTTGTTACAGGTATGATGAATTATGGTCATTAGAGCAAAAAGATGCAAAAAGGAGCGAATTTAGAGCGAAAAGGACCAAAATGTTAAGAATTGAATTAAGGCACCGACGGTGAGCCCAACGGCGCCAACGGCGAGAATTACCTGAGACTCCAGCCAAATAATTTAGAACTAGGGCGCCGACGGCTAGATCGGTGGTATTTCAAAAGGTGCATTGATTGTGGATGATTTTTGGAGGGATGCTTAGGCAACTCTTAGGAAAACTCTTCTACAACTTTACAAGAAGATTTTGGCCAAAAATTAGCAGGCTCTGGAGAGGGACTGTAGGTTAGAGAGGTTCCTATAGTGTGTAGAGAGTCTAATTTAGGGTTAGATTGTGAGGAATTCTGTGAGAGATTGTAAGAGTGGAAGGAAAGTGAGACATTTCCTCCTCCTCGCCGCTTTGAAGAAGAATTATGTGTGCTGTAAAGAAAGGAAGAGATTCAGAGGAACTTCGAAGAGTTTGCTTGGGGAGGAATTAGAGATAAGTGTTATTTACTTATTGTAGTTTGTAAGACTTTGCTTTTATATATAAATTTTGAGTTTTGTCATGCCTTCCCCATGAGTTCTGAGTAGTTTTCTCTATCTTTGTCCTTGTCTTGAGATTTGTGAAATGGTGATTTGAATTGTTGAGCCTTGAAAATGTTAAAAAAGTTGTGGTGATCTTTTCACTTCGATCTTAATTTACTTTCAATCTGGCCAATTGATTTGTTAAAATATGTGTTTTACCCTAAAGTGAAGATTACATCCAAGATTCAGGGAGGTCAAAGCCCTTGGAAGTTCACAACTAAAATGAAGATTACATCCAAGATTCAGGGAGGTCAAAGCCCTTGAAAGTTGGGTGCAACAACTAAAGTGAAGATTACATCCAAGATTCAGGGAGGTCAAAACCCTAGGAAGTTAGGTGCAAATAAATAAAGAAATAAAATTATCGGGCGTAGAATTGTAGATTTTAGAGTAACAGACTAAAATCCTCAACTCACTCCTATTGTTTGGGTGCTGAAGTGTAGATGTTAGCCCTTAGGTGAGGGGAATGTGGGAACTCCAAAGTGAGAGTCGGTATCCTCCCAACCTAGCCATAGATTCAGTAACCAAGCATATGATTAGTCAATGTTCTTTATGCCTGGACCAAAGGGTAAAGAATAGGTATGCTCCTATTTGACTCAATTTGAACTAATTCACTTTATCCATTCACTTTAATTTCTTGACAAGGAGAAGGATGCTTCAAAATTGAACTGATTCACTTTATTCATTCACTATAATTTATTGACAAGGAGAATGATGCTTTCTTATATTTGAACTAATTCACTTTATCCATTCAGTATAATTTCTTGACAAGGAGAATGATGCTTTCTTATATATTGAATATCACAACTGATTCACTTTATTCATTCACTATAATTTCTTGACAAGGAGAAAGATGCTTTCTTATATATTGAATTTCACATTAGAAAATTTATTAATATAATTAGTTATTTAAGAGTTATTAAAATTACAGATTTATTTCAATTGCCTATTACTGACAGATAAGCAATTTGGATTATATTGTTGTGATTACGTATTGATTTTCTAAAATCTTAGTTTGTATCATCTAATATTACTCCCTGTGGGATTGATATCTAAGACTCCATTAGAGCCCTATATTACTTGAGCGATACGTATACTTGCATTGATAAGTGTGACTTTGCACAATTATTGAATATTTTATACACATCTTTATCAAATCTATAACTGTTATCAAGTTTTTGGCGCATTATTGAATATTTTATATATACATCTTTATCGAATCTATAACCATTATTAAGTTTTGGTGTCGTTGCTGAGGAATTAAATCTTTTAGCAGCAGTATTAAATAGTTATATTTTTACGATACGTATACTTGCGTTGATAAGTGTGATTTTACAATTATTGAATATTTTATACATCCATCTTTATCGAATCTATAACTGTTATTAAGTTTTTGTCGTTGCTGATGAATTAAATCTTCTTTAAGCATATATAAAGTCGCTGTCAAGTTTTTAGCGTCGTTGTCGGGGAGTAAACAAGAATCATAATTAGAGTAATGGACAAATTAGGACTATTAGAAAATTTTTACTGGAATTGCAACTTATTTTCATATTTAGTTAACAGTTTTTCTGTGTACTGATTTCAATTGTATGCGTAAATTTGGACCTGAAAATCCTATACCCTACGATTCGAAATTAGAACGCATTATTAGAAGAATTAGAAAAATAAGAAGAGAGCCTAGAAATTCTGACACAATGGAAAATAACATAAACAATCAAGGAATAGAAAATGAATACCAACCTAGACCTCTACGAGATTATGCAAATCCTACAGCAGATAAAATTCACTTATCTATCCAAAGTCTTGATGTAGCTGCTAATTCATTTGAGCTTAAACCTGCTATTATTCAAATGGTACAAAACAATCAATTCAGAGGTACACCAAATGAAGATCCTAATTTACACCTCGCTAGTTTTTTAGAACTTTGTGCTACCTTTAAATATGCCAGAGTTTCAAATGATACTGTTAGACTTAGACTTTTTCCTTTTTCACTTAGGCATAAGGCTAAGATGCGGTTAAATTTGTTAGTACCTGATCTATTAGAACTTGGGGAGAAATTTCACAAAAATTTCTATCTAAATATTTCCCTCCATCCAAAACTGCTAAAATTAGAAATGACATAACATAGTTTTGTCAGATTGATGAAGAGTAGATATATGAAGCTTGGGAGAGATTTAAAGATCTTCTTAGAAAGTGCCCTCATCATTCGTTACCAGATTGGTTGATGATTCAAACTTTTTATAATGGATTAGTGGGATCACTTAGATCAATTATATATGCTGCGGCTGGTGGTTCTTTAATGTCAAAACCTTTTGATGAGGCTTATTCGTTAATATAGAGATGGCTACCAACAATTTTTAATGACCCTCTAAAAGGGTAAATCCTAAAAGAGTAGCTAGTATTCACGATTCTGATGCAATATCTACGTTAGCTTCGCAGATTGATGCAATATCAAAGAAATTAGATAATTATGGAATGAATTATTCTCCAACACCTACTATGATGGACAATATCAAAGAAATTAGATCATTATGGGATGAATTATTCTTCAACACCTCCTATGATGGAAGTAATATCAAGGAAATTAGATCATTATGGGATGAATTATTCTTCAACACCTCCTATGATGGAAGAAGAAATTAGATCATTATGTAATGAATTATTCTCCAACACCTACTATGATGGAAGAGAATTCATTTGGGAAATTTGTGGATGTTCAACCTTCATATGAGACTTTAAATGCTATTAATAATTGACCCAACAACCCTTATTCAAACTATTATAACCCAGGTTGGAAGAATCCAAATTTTAATTGGAATAACAATTCTTCTACAAATCAATAATGGGCGAACAACCCAGTGAACCCATTAGNTAATGTGAAGGCTCAATCAAGGTTTACTTCAGTATTTGAAGGGAAGAAATGTATACAAGATCGCGATTTTGAGAGTCTGGGAGGAGAAATTGAACGAGTTATTACCAAATGGAGGTGGGAAAACTTTTGTTACACTACTAATAAGGCTGCTGCGAATATTGTAAAAGAATTTTATGACAACGTGTTCTATTCTAAGGACAAAATCGTTCAAGTGAAGGGATTTTCTATTGAATTTAGTGTCGCCCGCATCAACACCTTTTACGAAGTTTCAGACTCCTATAACCGCCATTATGAAACCTTCAGTACAATGGAAGGCCCACTGAACGATGTGATCAACTTTCTCAATGATGGGAAAGGAACATGGAAGATAAAGCAACGAGAACGGGTAAATTTTTCTGCTTCCATGTTAAATGCTACATTTAAAGCGTGGCACTATTTTATTTCCTCTACTCTATTACCTACCTATCACCATAGTGAGGTAACAAGAGATAAAGCTATTCTAAATTTCTGTATTCAAAATAGTAGAAATATAAATGTGGGGAGAATCATTTTTAAGAATATATTGACCACGGCAAGGAGTGAAATTGGAAATCTTGGCCTCATTTATGTGCTTTGCCAACTCTCTGGAGTGGAAGCTGGAGATGATTAGGAATGGGTTTACCCTATGAAGCCCATTAGTAAGGTTAATTTGAAGACATATGAATCCCATGAAAAATGGAGAATTAGGAGGAGTCAAGAACCTTCTACTAGTAGAGATATCCCCTCTACTAGTTATGACCTTCCACCTTCTAGTTCCCCTATCCTGAATGATTTAATGAATGAGTTGACCTTGCAACAAAAGAGTAAAGAGTTAATAAATAAAATAATTGGGGGTTTATAATGTAGGCATGATTATGATAGTGAGTACCTACAGAGGCATTCCGATTTTGAGATGGCTTACTACGAAGCTCAGGCCCGGCACTACAGAGGTGAGCCTGATGTTACTTTTCCTAAGTGCCCCCGATATAATTAGAATCGGCCCAATCCACCTGCTAACCAAGGAGACGAAGATAGAGTTTGGGATTTTGACATTTGATAGTAATTGATGTACTTTTACTTTTATTTTTGTAATTTTTGTAATAGAAATAGATGTTTATGTGTTGTACTTTCATTTTTATTTTTATATTACAATTGGATAATTTTTAATTATTTTTATAATTGTTGGTGTGATAGTTGAAATTTGTTAAACTATAATGTGATGTGATTTTTATTTTGAATTTTAATTGTAATTGATTTGTTTAGTATTGTGGATGTGTTAGCAAAATATTGTGTTTGTATAATGTTTAGTTTTGTACTTATTTCAAAATTCTTACCCAACAAATTCTCTAATGATTTATATGTATAGAAAGCTCCTAATGTTACAAACCAGGTGAAGTAGATTAAAATTTTTCTTTCCACCTGTATCATTTCATATTGAAAAATTTAAGTTTAGAGGAGGGAAAAAAAAGATTAACTATTAGATGTTCTCAATTTTAATATTTTCAAAAATTATTAATATGATTTTATGTAGTGAATTTAATTTCGATAACTATATTTTGTAGATATTTAAATATTATGGTAGATTTAAGGGAATATTTTTGTAATGAAAATTGTAACTATATTTTTGTAGCCATTTAAAATATTATGGTAGATTTAAAGAAATATTTTTGTAATGAAAAATTAATTATTGTAACTTAAGATATTTAGTATAAGAGAATAAGATTATAGTTAACTATTTGAAGTAAAGGAAAAAGTAAAGGACACTATATTTTGAAGTGTTAATAATCTGGAAATTTATTTGAGAAGAAAAGATTGGGGCTCAATGATGTAAAAGCTATGATAACTTAAGATATTTAGTATAAGAGAATAAGATTATAGTTAACTGTAATGAAAATTAATTTTGACTTAAGAAAAATTAATTTTGTAAATTAAGATATTTAGTATAAGAGAATAAGACTATAGTTAACTATTTAAAGTAAAGGAAACTATTACTTAAGATATTTAGTATAAGAGAATAAGACTATAGTTAACTATTTAAAGTAAAGAAAACTATAAAAGTATTAAGAATCTTGGAAATTCATTTGAGAAGAAAAGATTGGGGCTCAATGATGTAACAGTTATTATTAAGAATCTTGGAAATTCATTTGAGAAGAAAAGATTGGGGCTCAATGATGTAACAGTTATGTTAAAAAATTCATTTGAGAAGAAAAGATTGGGGCTCAATGATGTAAAAACTACAAAATATTTATAAGGTAAAGGAATGCTTTGAGTTTTAAATTTAGGGAAAGAAAGGTGATGTTCAAAATCATTNGAAATAATTGAAAAGACTGTAAACCATAGTAGAATAGATTGGTCCACTAGACTGGATATTGTATTATGGGCTTACAGAACTGCTTATATAACTCCTATTGGAATGACTCCTTACAGGCTGATTTTTGGAAAGACTTGTCACTTACCAGTAGAATTGGAGCATAAAACATATTGGGCAATTAAAGAATTCAATTATAATTTGAAAAATGCTGGTGAGAAGAGATTGTTACAATTGAATGAATTGGAAGAATTATGAAATAAATCTTATGATAACGATAGAATTTATAAGAAGAAATTAAATTTATGGCATGATCAAAAGATTAACCAGAAGAACTTTGAACCAGGACAAGAAGTTTTTTTTTTACAATACAAGACAGAAGTTATTCCCTGGGAAATTAAAGTCTCGTTGGTTATGACCCTTTACTGTGACTCAAGTTTATACTTACGGAGCTATTGGAATTGAAGATCAAAAGACTGGAAATAGATTTAAAGTAAATAAACATAGATTAAAACCGTATTTTGAGGGTAAAAGACCAAATTTTAAAGAGCTTTTAATGATCAGTCAACCTGAATAATACCTGAATAGGTCGGGCTGACGACGTTAAACCAAGGCTTTATGGGAGGTAACCCATAGTTATCTTTATTTTTATCACGGATTATAGTAGTTAATTTAAAATCATCATTAGTTTGTGGTAATATTAAACTCTACTACTCATATTTACCCTTGAATCATCATAAAAATTGGATCCATAGAAAAAAATGGAACGCATTTGGACCAAAGCGAAACTGTGCAATTTTTGCCTTGGACGCCGACAACGGGTTTTTCCCGAGACTCTAAGCAATAAATTCTAAAGGCTCGCCGATGGCTCCCTCGACGCCGCTGACGGCGAGACCGGCGGAATGACAGTTTCCGGAGTTTGAATGGACGGTTTTTGGAAGTTTTAGGCGGGAGTTACTCATTTTAAACTTAAAAATTCGATTCCTAAGTTTGTATTTCCCAAAAAACAAAGTGAAACTCCACCAAATTCATCCCTATGGCGTCCAATTCCCCTGAAAACCATAGATTGTGAGTGTTCAACAGAAGAAAATTCACTAGTGCGGAGGCGCAGCGATTCTTCAACAAGGTACCGACAAAGAAAAGATTAATCAAGGAACGAGGATTCGTAAATCGAGGATTGAATAATCCATCAACGGTAATTGAAGAGATGATTGTGCGACAAAGATGGGAAGTGTTGTGCTACACTACAGCCGCCGTAGTTGTTCCTGTGGTGAAGGAATTTTATGCTAATTTGCATGGAATCAACCAGGGAGTTGTCTATGTGTGAGGTAGGTGGATAAATTTTACTCCTACATGGATCAATGAGTTTTATATGATCGAGAACGCTCCTGTCTGCCATTATTCCAACTTCATCCCGACAAGAAACCTGATGAATGAAATTTACCAATATTTAACGGACAAAACTGAAGACTGAGAAATGAGAGAAAACGGGTATGTTAGTTTTTCTGCGACACTTCTAAACCCCGTTTTGAAACACTGACACTTCTTTATTTCTGCAAAACTATTTCCGACGATGAGGATTGGTAAAGTTACTAAGAAAAGTGTTATTCTAAATTACTCCATCCAAATGGGACTGCCGATTGATATTGGATCTATAATTGTGAAGTCTGTTCTAGGCCTGATCGGTCATGGATCAACTTATGGACTTGGACATCCTTCAACAATTTTATTACTTTGCAGTTAGTTCCAAGTATCTTATGAGAATTGGGAAAAGGTACTTCTACCTTGGAAGCCTTTGGACCCAACTGAGAGATTCCCAGCCAATGAAGATGAAAATGATATGACTATTATGGTAGATCAATCGTCTCAGAATTCACTACCTATTCAACCTTTAGTTTCGGACAAGCACAGAATCAAGAAATTGGAGAAAGATGTACAAAATGTTATGAATGCAATTAACAATATCTCTGATTTTTTCAATCATCTAAACTAGAGGATGAAAGAACAATTTGCTCACTCTGAACATATCGAAGATAGTTTGATACGATTGATGAGAAAGATGAAATTGGTAGAAGAGGACTCTACTGAAGAATTTCCATACTGACCCTTCTATAACCTCTTCATTCATGTTCAATCCATGGGTGATCTCAGAGGAGAATCTAGCACTAAATCTGAAGAATAGTAGATTTACCTTACAAACTGTATGTTTATGTGTGTAATTTGGTTTGAACTTTGTGTTTGTTTTGCTTTAGAATTTGTCTTTTAGATCTTTGTATAGTTGAGACTGAGCATAGGATGTTTGTTTTCAGTGTTTTGAGTGTTGTGGCGTGGATTGCGATGCTGAATTGATGTATTAAGGTTGACAAAATGCCAAACTTAGGTATGTCGTGTAACATATAGTGTAACCCTTAGAATTTATATATAATTGTGATGTTCTGTGTTGTGAATGTTTATTTGTGTTAGTACATCGTTTAATCACTTAAAATTATGTCTATAATGATTGAACAGATGTTGTTGAGGCTTGAAATTGATCGAAATCGTAAAAATCCTGAAATTGAATCAATTTAATAGATCTCGTCGACAACGCTTTCGACGCCGCCGACGGTGGACTTTTCCCGATACTTAGGATATTAATTCAATAGAGCTCGCTGACGATGCTGAAGATCTCACCGATGGCGAGATCCCAAAAAACACATTTAAACGCGATTTTGACCAGTCAACCGCCACTATTCATCAACCCCTTCCTCTAAAAAAATTAAAATTTGAACCTAAGGCTTGAGAGATCTTGGACTTGGGGGTGATTTTAAAGCATTTGACACCAGATTTGATCATCTCTTGGTTAGAGATTCACTCTAAACTAAAAATATTTGATTTTCACCATGAATTTCTTCCACATTGAGAAGATCCAAAAAANTTTGTACCTACAGAGTTTATTTAATTACTTGAATTTTTCCTAAAAATCTCACTATGATATTTATTTAAATTAAATTTATAGTATTTCTGAATTAAAACTTTAATGCAATAGATCATAACTTTTATATAGTAAAATTACTTAAGGACAAGTAATAGTTATGTTTGGGAGATTTTGACCAAAGAAAAATATGTTGAGATTTTCATACTTATTTTATACTGATTTTGATGATATTGCACTTTAAAGAAAGGTATTTTTGATGTTTTGTTGCAGGTATGATGAATTAGATCATTGGAGCAAAAAAATGTAAAAAGGAGTGAATTTGGAGCGAAAATGACCAAAATGTGAATAGTTGAACTAGGGCGCCGACGGTGACCCCAACGGCTCCGACACCAAGAATTTCTCGGAACTCCAGCCAAATAATTTAGAAGGCCCGCCGACGGCACCCTCGAGGCCGCCGACGGCGAGATCAGTGGTTATTTCAAAAGGTGCATTGAATGTGGACGATTTTTGAATGGATGCTTAGGCAACACTTGGGAAAACTCTTCTACAACTTTAAAAGAAGATTTTAGCCAAAAATTAGGAGGCTTTCGAGAGGGATTGGAGGTTAGAGTGGTTTCAGTAGTGTGTAGAGAGTCTAATTTAGGGTTAGATTGTGAGGGATTCTTCCAGAGGTTGTAAGAGTGGAGGGAAAGTGAGAGATTTCCTCCTCCTTGTCGCTTCAAAGAAGAATTCTGTGTTGTAAAGAAATGAAAAGATTTAGAGGAACTTCGAGGAGTTTGTTGGGGAGGAATTAGAGATAAGTGTTATTTACTTGTTGTAGTTTGTATGACTTTGCTTTTATATATAAATTTTGAGTTTTGTCGTGTCTTCCCCATGAGTTTTGAGTAGTCTTCTCTGTCTTTCTCCATGTCTTGAGATTTGTGAAATGATGATTTGAATTGGTTGAGCCTTGAAAATTTTAAAGAAGTTGTAGTGATATTTTCACTTCAATCTTAATTTACTTTCAATATGGCCAATTGATTTATTAAAATGTGTTGAGTTTACAACTAAAGTGAAGATTACATGCAAGATTCAAGTAGGTCAAAGCCCTTGGAAGTTAGGTGCAAATAAATAGGGAAATAAAATTATCGGGCGTAGAATTGGAGATTTTAGAGTGACAGACTAAAATCCTCAATTTGGTCCTATCGTTTGGGTGCTGAAGTGTTGATGTTAGCTCTCAGGCGAGGGGAACGTGGGAGCTCCAAAGTGAGAGTCGGTATCCTCCCAACCTAGTCGTAGATTCAGTAACCAAGCATAGGATTAGTCAATGTTCTTTATGCCTGGACCAAAGGGTAAAGAATATACAGAATTAATAACCAAGCATAGGATTAGTCAATGTTCTTTATGCCTGGACCAAAGGGTAAAGAATAGGAATTAAGCATAGGATTAGTCAATGTTCTTTATGCCTGGACCAAAGGGTAAAGAATAGGTATGCTCCCATGCATAGGATTAGTCAATGTTCTTTATGCCTGGACCAAAGGGTAAAGAATATGTATGCTCCTACTTGGCACAATATAAATTGAACTAATTCATTTTATCCATTCACTGTAATTTCTTGACAAGGAGAGTAGGATTAGTCAATGTTCTTTATGTCTGGACCAAAGGGTAAAGAATAGGTATGCTCCTATTTGGCACAATATAAATTGAACTAATTCATTTTATCCATTCACCATAATTTCTTGACAAGGAGAAGAAATATAAATTGAACTAATTCATTTTATCTATTCACTATAATTTCTTGACAAGGGGAAGGATGCTTTCTTATATATTTAATTTCACATTAGAAACTTTATTAGTATAATTAGTTATTCAAGAGTTATTAAAATTACATATTTATTTCGATGCCTATTAGTGACAGATAATCAATTTGGATTATATTGTTGTGATTAAGTATTGATTTTCTAAAATCTTAGTTCATAGCATTTAATATTACTCCCTGTGGGATCAATATTTAGGACTCCATTAGAGCCCTATATTACTTGAGCGATACGTATGCTTGGGTTGATAAATGTGACTTTATCATTATTGAATATTTAATATATACATTTTTATCAAATCTATAACCGTTATTAAGTTTTTGGTGTCAATGCTGAGGAATTAAATCTTCTAGCAGCAGTATTAAATACTTGTATTTTTAAGTATATATAAAGTCGCTGTCAGTGGTAATAATCAATAATGGGTGAACAACCAAGGAAACCCATTGGGAAACTGAAATAACCAAGGGAATAATAATTGTAGATCTACTTATCCTCTAGGTTTCAACAATAATACACAGTTTAAGGAGAAGAAGTGTTATAAATGGGAAATCAATTATAAAGTCAAGGACCTATAATTAGAAATATCAAGAATCAATATGGGCAAATAGCAAATTCATTAAGTAATAGATCTCAAGAAACACTTCCTAGTAATACTGAATAAAATCCAAAAGTTCAGAATAAAGAACAAGTAAAAGTCATTCAACTTAGAAGCGGAAGAGAGTTGGAAGGTCGGGTTCAAAAAGAAATTGAACTATAGAGAGAAGAAATTGAAGAATCAAAAGTGGACACTCCAAAACATTCTGAGAGACCTATTTCTCTACTGAAAATTGACTTTGAAAAACCACCACCTCCTTTTCCTCAGAAACTTTGTCAGCAGAAGTTGGATAAGCAATTTTCAAAATTTCTAGAATTATTTAAGAAACTTACAATTAATATTTCATTTGTTGAAGCCTTAGAATAAATGTCAAGCTATGTAAAGTTTGTGAAGGAAATTCTCAACAGAAAAAGGAAGTTTGAAGATAATGAGACTGTTGCACTTAGTGAGGAGTGCAATAGATAATTCATAAGAAGCTTCCTGAAAAGCTTAAAGATCCTGGTAGCTTTACAATTCCATGTGCAATAGGAGATAGATTTTATGGGAAAGATTTATGTGATTTAGGTGCAAGCATTAACCTTATGCCATTATAAATATTTAAAAGATTGGGATTAGGAGAAATAACGCCTACTACTGTAACTCTGCAGTTAGCAGATCGTTCGATAACATACCCTAAAGGAGTTATTGAAGATGCCTGGTGAAAGTGAATCAATTTATCTTTCTTGTTGATTTCATTGTGCTAGATATGGAGGAAGATAAAGAGATACTTATCATTTTGGGGAGACCTTTCCTAGCCACAGGAAGAGCAATGATAGATGTGCAAAAAGGGGAATTAACAATGCGCGTCAATGATCAAATGATTACTTTTAACATTTCAAGATCAATGAAATACCCTGCAAAAGGTAAATATGATGAATGTTTTAGAATGGATGCTATAAGATATCTAAGTGAATGTCATTTTAAGACTACTTATGAAGAAAAATTTTAAGAAAAAGATTTAGAACACGAGCAAGAAGAGGAATTAGATCAATGTGAAGATCTTGTTAAGGAAGATTCAAAATATGTTCAAGAAAGTTTTAAAACTCTAGACATGACAGACAAAGATAAATCATTTTGTTCATCTATTAATAAACCTCCAGAACTTGAGTTGAAGTTACTTCCTGATCATTTAAAATATGCCTTTTTAGGAAAATCCCCTACTTTAACTATTATAATTTCCTCAAAATTAAAAATGGAAGAAGAAGAAAGGTTGATGAAAATTCTGAAAAGTTTTAAGAAAGCCTTTGGATGGACAATTGTTGATATTAAAGGAGTTAGTCATTCAATTTGTATGCATAGAATTCATATGGAAGAGAACTTCAAACCCAGGGTTGATCCACAAAGGAGACTGAATTTTGTTATGAATGTAGTTGTTAAGAAAGAAATTTTAAAGTGGTTAGATGTTAGAATTATCTGCCCTATTTCAGATAGTGCATGGGTTAGTCCAAATCATTGCGTTCCTAAAAAAGGAGTAACTGTAACTGTAAATGAACATAATGAGTTAATACCGACAAGTTACAGGATGGTGAATATGAATTGATTATAGAAATTAAATCTTTCCACTAGGAAAGATCATTTTTCATTACCCTTTCTAGATCAAAAGCTGGATAGACTAGCTGGGCATAAAATACTTTTATTTTTTGGATGGCTATACTGGTTATCACCAAATTCAAATATCTCCTAAAGATCAAGAGAAAACAATGTTTACCAGTCCCTATGGTACTTTTGCTTTTAGAAGAATGCCCTTTGGTTTATGTAATGTCCCTACTACATTTCAAAAATGTGTGCTGACAATTTTTTGGAATTTAATTGAGAAAGAGATTGAAGTCTTTATGGATGACTTTTCAGTGTTTGGAACTTCATTTGACTCATTTCTAGAACATTTATCTAAAGTTCTTTAGTGTTGTGAAGAAACAAATTTAGTCTTTAATTGGGAAAAATGCCAATTTATGGTAGCAGGAAGAGTTGTATTAGGTTATCAAATATCAGAAAATGGTATGGAAGTAGATCCTACTAAAATTCAAGTGATCGCTAATTTAATTTATCCAACAAATGTAAGGGAAATTAGGAGATTCTTAAGACATGATGGATTCTACAGACGATATATTAAAGAATTTTCAAGGATTGTTAAGCCTTTATGCCATGTACTGGAGAAAGATGCAATTTTCAATTTTGATGACGAATGCCTAAAAGCTTTGAAATTATTTAAAGAAAAATTAATCACCGCACCGATTATAGTTTCACCAAACCAGGAAAAACTTTTTGAATTGATGTGTGATGTTAGAGATTATGCTATAGGAGCTGTTTCAGGACAAAGATATGATAAAATTTTCAAAGTTATTTACTATGCTAGTAAAACTCTTAATGAAACTCAACATACAATAACTGAAAAAGAGTTATTAGCAATAGTATATGCTTTTGATAAATTTAGATCATATTTAATTGGAACTCATTGTGTAGTGCCTTTGATAAATTTAGATCATATTTAATTGGAACTCATTGTGTAGTGCATACAGATCATTCTTGCTATTAAGTACCTAATGAAAAAGAAGGATGCTTAAACCTAGACTTATAAGATGGATTCCTCTTTAATAAGAATTTGATTTTGCAATAGTAGATCGGAAGGGGATTGAAAATCAAATTGCTGATCATTTATCCAGGTTTGAATTAGAAAAACCACTCTGTTTTGAAAATGAAATTAATGAACATTTTCCAGATGAAAAATTATTCACTATTAATGAGTGTCGTGTTCCATGGTATGCTAACATTGTAAACTTTATTATTATTGATATTATACCCTATGGAATGACATACCAATAGAAGAGGAAATTTATTTCTGAAGCTAAGACTTATTTTTGGGATGACCCATTTTTATATAAACAAGTTTATTCGAAGATGTGTACCATTAGAAGAAACTTATGAGATTATCCAAAAATGTCATAATTCTTGGGGGACAGTGTTGATAAAACAACATACAAAATTTTATAATCTGGATTCTATTGGCCTACAATTTTTAGAGATGTTAATGCTTATATTAATGTTGATAAAACAACATACAAAATTTTACAATTTGAATTTTATTGGCCTACAATTTTTAGAGATGTTGATAAAATTGCATACAGAATTTTACAATTTGGATTTTATTGGCCTACAATTTTTAGAGATGTTAATTCTTATATCAAAACTTGTGATAGATGATCAAAAAATAGGCGATATTTCTAGAAGAAATGAGATACCTCTCAATTATATGCTAGAAGTTGAAATATTTGATGTGTGGGGATTAGATTTCATGGGACCATTTATACCACCTTTCGGAAATTTATATATTTTATTAGCAGTGGACTATGTATCCAAATGGATAGAAGCTGTTGCTTTACCTTGATGTGATGCTTAAAGTGTTGCAGAATTTTTGAAAATGAATATATTTTAAAGATTTGGGATGCTAAGAGTTGTCATTACTGATGGGGGAAGTCATTTTAGAAATGACACAATGGAGAACTTATTAAAGAAATATCATATAAACCATAGGATTTCTACTGCTTATCATTCTCAGACAAGTGGTTTGGATGAATTATCCAATCTGGAAATTAAGAGAATTATGGAAAAACCTGTGAATCTAACAAAAATGGATTGGTCAGTCAAACTTGACTATGCTTTGTGGGCTTATAGGCGAAAAATATGTAAATCCAACAAAAATGGATTGGTCAGTCAAACTTGACTATGCTTTGTGGGCTTATAGGACTTCATAACAAACTCATACAGAAATGTTCCCATATAGGCTAATATTTGGGAAAGCTTGTCACTTACCAGTTGAAATTGAGCATAAATCATATTGAAAAATTAAAGAGTTCAATTATAATTTGAAAGATGCTGGTGAGAAAAGATAATTGCAATTAAATGATCTTGAAGAGATAAGGGATGAATCTCATAAAGTTGCTAAGATTTACAAAAAAAAGATGAAAATGTGGAATGATCAAAGGATTCTTACTAAAAATTTTCAGCCAGGGCAACAAGTTTTTGTATATATTGCAATTTTAAGATTATTCTCAGGCAAACTTAAGTCCAGGTGGATGGGCCCATTAGTTTTGATGAAAGTTTATCCTTATGCAGCAGTGGATATTAAAGATCCAAAGACTGATAAAGTGTTTAAAGTGAATGGTCATAGACTGAAACCTTATTCTATAGAAGATCAACATCAATTTAATGAAGTAGTGATGTTAGGTCAACCAGAATAAGCACTGGTGATGCAGGTCTGACAAAGTAAAACCAAGCACTTTATGGGAGGCAACCCATAGTTATCAGTGTGTTTTGTTTTGATTATCGTTTGTGTGTGATTAAGAAAAATTGTGGTAGTATTTTTGAGCTATTATGTGTTAGTATTGATTTTAAGACTTTATTTAGTAACCTAGACATGTTAGAATGAGAATTTGGACGTTATGTTGACTGGTGCAAAAATGTGCACTAGCGCTTAAGTGCTAATATTCGACGCTTAAGCACGACAGTTAAAAACCATGTGCAAAATTAAGATTCTACAAGGTTTAACTGCTAATTAGTTTTTCAAAATGCGCCAAGGCAGTTCCTTGACGTACCTAGTTACCGACCTTTATTTTTGTAAATCAACAATTACAAGAATTTGATGGCGCTACTAGAAGATTTAAATTCCAGCAACAGTGTTAAAAACTTAACTACGACTTTATATATATGTGTTTGATTTAATAAAGATGTATAGATATAATATTCAATAATGTTAAAGTTGAATTTGTCAAGCAAGACTTTATAGATGTGTCTAATTTGATTCAGATGTATAAATATAATATTCAATAATGTTAAAGTCGAATTTGTCAACGCAAGTATACGTATCAGTAATATAAGGCTCTAATGGAGTCCTAATTATCGATCCCACAGGGAGAAATAGAATACTACGGACTAAGGCTTAATAAAAAGTAATACATCAACTACAACGACAACGTTCAATTCGCTTATCTATCACTAATAGGCAATTGAAATAAGTAGATAATTTGGATAACTAGTAAATAAATAATGATAGAAAGTATGGTTTAATTGTGATATTCAATATATAAGAAAGCATCATTCTCCTTGTCAAGAAATTATAGTGGAAATGATCTAATGTGAGTTCAATACGAAAAAACATCATTCTCCTTGTCAAGAAATTATAGCTAATGAGGTTTTTAATGTGATATTCAATATATAAGAAAGCATCTTTCTCCTTGTCAAGAAATTATAGTGAAGTTCAAATGTGATATTCAATATATAAGAAAACATCATTCTCCTTGTCAAGAAATTATAGTGAATGGAGGTTTAATTTGTGATATTCAATATCTAAGAAAGCATCCTTCTCCTTGTCAAGAAATTATATTGAATGGATTGAGGTTTTTAATGTGATATTCAATATATAAGAAAACATCCTTCTCCTTGTCAAGAAATTATAGTGAATGGACTGTGATATTCAATATATAAGAAATCATCCTTCTCCTTGTCAAGAAATTATAGTGAATGGATAAGTGAATTAGTTCAAATGTATATTGTGTCAAATAGGAGCATACCTATTCTTTACCCTTGGGTCCAGGCATAAAGAACATTGCCAAATAGGAGCATACCTATTCTTTACCCTTTTGTCCAGACATAAAGAACATTGAGTTGTGCCAAATAGGAGCATACGAATTGGGGATTTTAGTCTGTCACTCTAAAATCTCCAATTCTACGCCCGATAGTAATATTTCTCTATTTANCTTGAAAGATTCTGGTGAGAAAAAATTATTACAATTAAATGAGCTTGAAGAGATAAGGAATGAATCTTATGAAAGTGCCCAAATTTATAAAGAAAAGATGAAAATGTGGCGTGATCAAAAGATTCTTACTAAAAATTTTCAACCAGGGCAACAATTTTTACTATGTAATTCAAGGTTAAGATTATTTCTAGGGAAACTTAAATCCAGGTGGATGGGGCCATTTATTGTAATGAAAGTTTATCGTTATGGAGCTGTAGATATTAAAGATCCTAAATCTGAGAAAATCTTTAAAGTGAATGGACATAGACTGAAACCTTATTATATAGGGTATCAGCAGAAGTTTAATGATGGAATGATGTTGGGTCAATACGTCGGGCTGACGACATAAAACCAAGCGTTTTATGGGAGGCAACTCACAAGTATTAGTGTGTTTTTGTTTTTATTGATGTTTTATGTGTGATTAAGAAAATTAGGGTTATATTTTTTAGACTATTATGTGTTAGTATTGATTTTAAGACTTAAATTAGTGATTTGGACATGTTAAAATGAGAATTTGGACGTTAAGTTGACTTGTGCAAAAATGTGCACTAGCGCTTAAGCACTAAATCCGGCGCTTAAGCATGATAGTTTAAAAATATGTGAAAAATTAATATTCTAGAAGGAAAAATCACCTAGAAGTTTGAAAAATGTGTCTTGTCAGTTTCTAAACTTGTCTAGAAGTTATTGGAAGAATTTAGGCCTATAAATAGAAGGGCTTACTGAAGGAATTTCACCCCAAATCATTTCTAGACCTAAAGCCTAAAAGAGAGAGAGATTTTAAGATGATGTCTTCATGGGAGATGGATTTAAAGAAGAAGGAAGAGACCATGAGGAAGAAATTCATTATTCAAAGTGCACAAGAGATGTATAACAGTTTCTTAGTTGTTAGTATTGAAAGGATATCAGAGAAAATCAACAAAATTGAAAACTCATATCTGTACTGAAGTCTATGGTATTGGAAATTCATGCACATCTGGAGAATATTGGATGGCAATTGAAAATGCAATTTAGTCACACTAGTTATATAGAGGAAGCGGATAAGGAGATGTTTCTTAAGAAAAAGTGGATTGAAGAACATTGCATCATAGCACGTCACCACTGTCCGTTTTATCAACTTTATATTTCAGTTTCCTCGGGAGAGACTAATGAAAGACCTAAATTTGTTCCTTCTAATGAAGAATGGAATTAAGTTCTATGTTGTCTTTTGTGTGATTAAAGTTGTTGTCTTTAAGTGTTTTTTATGTTTAAGACATGTGTTAGTGTTTATGTTACTTATGTGTTTAATTGTGAATGTGTGTTAAGTGTTTTGTACATCAGAAAATTTTCTCATCCAAGACTATTTGGAGTGAGAATTAAGTGTCAATAGTATTTGTACTTGTTTGTGAATTAATATAAGTTTATTTTTGTGAAAATTTTGTGTTATTTTGAGAGAGAGGGGAGTTATAGGAAGTTGAAAATAGTCAATTAAGTGCTATGATTAGGGGTGGTTTACTTAGGCATATAGTGCATTTTACTTAAATTTGAAGATTTCAAAAATAATACACTGGCGCTTAAGCGCGAGCTAACCCGAGAGGCAGGCACCTAAGTGCCACTTACCGGCGCATAAGCGCCAATTCACGAAAACCGGTTCATGAATGGTTAAAAGTGAAATTTTGGTCTGAAAACACCATTTTAACGCCTCCCGTCGTCTTCTACCTCTCAAAATCATGATTTTTAAGGGCTAGGGCACATCTAAAGTGAAGATTTATTGGTGGAATCAAGTGAAATTTCCTAGATTCGAGTTCCTTGAGGTAAGAGCTTTACTTCTATGCAAAAATTTTGGATTTTCACCATGTATTTTGAGTACATTTGGAGAAATTTGAAATTTTACTATTCATGGTGAAAAATGAGGAAAAATCTATGGAAATTTCTTGGGAAGTTTAGTTTGTGCTTTTGGAACTTTAATTTAGTGATTTAGACTTAATTTTTTAAGTTATTTTTAGAATTTATAAAATTTGTAGAATGGCACCAAGAATGAAGAGGAGTAAAGAAAAAAGCCCATTCGATTCGAGAAAATTTTTTAGTTCGAAATCTGAAGATCGGTATAGTGATGCGTTACAGTCACAAAAATTGATTCAGGAGCGATATTTTAAAAATTTGGGTGGAGATGTGGAAGATTTAATTGTTCGTCGACAGTGAGAATAGTTCTGTTGTTTCTCTGCTGTCACAGTGATTTTTGTTGTGAGGGAGTTCTATACAAATCTCTTTGAAGCTAAAGGCAATCGGGTTATGGTTCGAGGAAAGTTGGTACCTTTTTTGCCAGAGGTAATCAACTTGTTTTACCATTTACCATATGATACCTTATGTTTTTATGCAAATTATAGTCCTACTGAAGCGGAATTAGAAGAGAGTATTTCTTACTTGATTGGTGGGAGAGGACTTTGGAAGATAACTAATGAGAGGAGAGTAAATTTCCCAACTTCAAAGTTATGTGCACCTTCAAAGGCCTAACACTATTTAATTTCTACTCTTCTGCTTTCGACCAATCATCTCAGTGAAGTGACCAGAGAAAAAGTGAAGTTGAACTATTGAATTCAAGAGGGAAAGCTCATCAACATTGGAGCTTTGATATGTCAGACTATCATCAGTTTTGCTATAGCTGTTATTACTACAGGTCTGGGATTTTCTTCCTTGATCTTTTCTTTATGTGAGCAGGCTGGGGTTAAATATGATATTTGGGAGGAAATTTGGTTACCTCTAAAGCCCATCACAAAGGTAAATGTGAACTTATTCTGAGCATTCGATTTTTGGCTGGAGAGGAGGATTTTCCAGGAGCTATGGAATGAAAACATCTGCTTCATCTACCTCTGCTGCTTCTTCATCTAGACCATCTACTTCACGTGCTTCTACATCTAGAGGTGATTCTACTGAGACTCAGGATCAATTATTGCATAAGATGATGGATAATATCAATTTTACCACTGATAAGGTACAAAATTTAGAGTGTTTTGTTGATCATACTAATAGTTATAATAGAAGGAAGAGTGATTATGAAGAGAAATTTCACTCATCTTTGGATAGACTGATTAGAGGTGACCCAGGAGTGCAATTTCCTCCATATCCTTGATATCCTAATTATGTGCCTGCAGAAAAGTAGTATAGTGGTGATTCTGAGGATGAAGAGTAGAGCTGCGAGATTTATTTTATGATTGTAATATTATATGAACTATGTGGTCTGGGCTTGCTACATTTGCATCTGTGTGTTGTTTTGGACTATGTTGTGTTTTGGACTTTTATGTTTTATTGTTATTATGATGTTTGTGGTGGTTAGTTTTTTATTTTTACATTTTAGGGTAGTAACTGTTGTTTTGTGTTCAGTATTGTGATTTAGTTAGTTTAGAACTTAACTTAATTTCATATCTGTTATTAAATAGAAAATCTTGCTAGCTTAGATCTTAAACTTGAAATTCAGAAACTGTACCCTTTATTTTTCTTTTATTATGTTTGCAAGTTTGCCTTTATGTTAAGATTGTGATGTCAGTAGTGTGTATGTTTGTTTTTATGTTTATACCCACTGTTTAGAAGACTATTGAATCTCTACATGTTAAAGTAAAATGAAAATATAGAAAATTTGATCAAAAATTAATTTTACTCCTGTTTTTAGTTTTATACTTATATCATTAAGGTTTAAAATTCATGTTAGCATGTTATTTTTAAATTTTCATTCTTGCTTATATATATCTGATGCTAAATTATTTAATCTGTTAAAAATTTAAGTTTGGGGAATGAAAAATATTTTAAAATAAAATTGGAATTTTATTTGTTCTCAAACGTGCTACAAGTGAATTTGATTTTAAAGTAACTTTTATTTTCAATTTTTATGCATATTTAGACGAGAAAATGATTTTTCTTATAACTTTGATTATGCATTTATATTTAGATAAAGAGAAATATAAGAAGAATTTTTCTTATATTAATCATTTTCTCATCTAAAAAATAAAAGTGAATTTGATTATGCATATTTAATAAAAGAAATTGTATTTTTGAAAAATTTAGATAATTTAGACTTATTTTTAATACTTAAATTTCTTTTATTATAATAATTTTTAAAACTATTATTATATTTATAAGTAAACGACTTATATCAAGACTTTGCTTTAGAAAAGGAGAAGTGGAATTCAAAATCATTAAAAGTCTATCCAGATATAATAATCATTGCCTGAAAAAGAAAAGAAAAAAAAGATAAAAAAGAAAAAGAAAAGAAAAAGAAAAGAAAAAGAGAAAAAAAATTAGGAAGGAGAAGCTTGAGGATTAGTGCCTAATAAAAAATTGGCTCTACATTTGATTTGTTTAAGGTATAAGACTTGAGAAACTCTTAAGCTTATAGATATAATATAAGAAGTAATATTATTTTTAATGAAAATTTTTAAGTGGAGATAATAAAAGAACTAAATTATAAATTTGAAAAATTTACAATACATTTTTGAATTAGATAGAAACTCATATTTTCATCTTTCTTAACTTTAAGAATTTCTAAACTTTAAGTTGGTCTCATTTACTGAATATTTTTTCTAAATTAGATTGCTATATTTCTAAATCTAAATTTTAGTAACTTGTAAAGAAACTCATATACATATCATACATATGTAGTAAGGATTGAAGTGTCACTTGAGAACAAGTAACATTTTAAGTTTGGGGGATTTTGATACACCTAGAATATATAGTGTTTTTAGACACATTTTTATAACTATTTTTGAGATATTGCGCTTTAATGGAAGTTACTTTTGTCTTTTTCTTCCAGATACAAATAAAAAAGTGAAAAATGCTTAAAGGAGTGAAAAAGGATCAAATTTGGAGCAAAAATGTGAAAAATGTGCCATGAGTTTTGGCGCCTAAGCGCCAGATCCGGTGCTTAAGTGCCAGTTAAACAGAGAAGATCACGCATAAGCGCCAAAGGTGCCACGCTTAAGCGCCAGTAGCAGTTACTAGATGAATAAAGTTAATTTTTGTGAATTTTGAAGAGGTTTTTAAGGCACCCATTAGCTTAATAGGTGGTTATAACCACCATGGACGAAAATTATCATGAAATGATGCATCTCTTTGGGAAATACATCGAATTGGGACATATTTTGAAGAGTTTCCAATGCACCTCTTCGAAAACTATAAAAGAAAGAAGGGAGGACTTTGAAAAGAGTCCTGAAAATACTTGGAAAGTTTTGAAAGTTCANGGGATGATTTAAATCCATACACTTCATTTACTTCTTGATTTGACCAATCCATATGTTAAAATTTGTTGTGAGAACATGTAAAATTTAAATCCATGTACTTCATTTACTTCTTGATTTGGCCAATCCAGATGTTAAAATTTATTGTGAGAACATGTAAGTCAGACTTGTATTGTCTCAGTCAACAATTGGAAAGAATCACATGAGGTTGTATGAATGAGAATGTAATGAGCCGACATTGTCATTGTCAACAATTGGAAAGAAGCACATGAGGTTATATGAATGAGAATGTAGTTCATAGACTGATATTGTCTCAGTCAACAATTGGAAAGAATCACATGAGGTTGTATGAGTGAGAATGTAATAGCTGGTATTGTCTCAGTCTTCCAAATGTTAAAATTTGTTGTGAGAACATGTAAGAACCGGGCTGGTATTGTCTCAGTCAACATTTGGAAAGAATCACATGAGGTTGTATGAATGAGAATGTAGTTCATATGATACTGGTATTGTCTCAGTCAACAACTGGAAAGAATCACATGAGGTTGTATGAATGAGAATGTACTTCATATGATTTAGTGCAAATAATTCTCAGTCAACAATTGGAAAGAATCACATGAGGTTGTATGAATGGGAATGTAGTTCATATGATTATTCAACAAATTAGAAAGAATCACATGAGGTTGTATGAATGAGAATGTAGTTCATATGATTGAAAGTATCAAAAATTGGAAAGAATCACATGAGGTTGTATGAATGAGAATATAGTTCATATGATTGAGTGCAAAGGTAGGAAAATATTCATTGATGAGTGTAGATTTAGAGGACTTTAAAGTGAGAGGTTAAAGCCCCCATTGGAAATAATCATTGAAGGGTGTAGAGTTAGAAGAATTTAAAGTGACAGGTTAAAACCCCCAACTTGGTTTTAAGAATCACATGAGGTTATATGAATGAGAATGTAGTTCATATGATTGAGTGCAAATAAATAGGAATCGCATGAGGTTGTATGAATGAGAATGTAATTCATATGATTTAGTGCAAATAAATAGGGAAATAATCAATGAAGGGTGTAGAGTTAGAGGACTTTCAAGTGACAGGTTAAAGCCCCCAACTTAGTTTATTATTTTAGGTTCTGATACAAGATGTTAGCCCCCAGGTGGAGGGCATCGAGGGAATTCTAGAGTTAGAGCTAGTATCTTCCCTGCCTAGCCGGTCTTCAGAACTATTTAAAATTTAAATTAGCCAATGTTCCTTATATCAACTCTAATAAGGGTAAAGAATATTATTGCTCCTATTTGGCACAACACAATTTGCATACTTCCATAACATAATTCCTATACTTATTACTGATTCATGATAAGAAGAAAGATATTTTTCTTATTAAGTGCTTTTCATCTACAAAACTCTAGTTATCTTTTTAAGTTGTTACTGTTTCGTCAAAATATCAAGAATACCAAAAATATTTGAATTTTTATTATTGTAAAATATCTTCAGTTTAAGTAATTATCTTTTTTAAAAAAGAAAGTTTTCTAAAAGTGCATATTGTATAAATTCCCTGTGGGTTCGATATTCAGGTCTTAATCAAAAGCCTTATATTACTTGATAACGATACATATACTTGCGTAGTATCCTAAGATATATAAATTAAAAGTTAAATTCTTATTTTTCTTCAGGATCAAGTTTTTGGTTTTGTTGCAAATTAAGGAAATATAACTGAAATATAATCTGAATTATTATTGTACTTTGCATATTAGCAGCTTTAAGGGATCAAGCGGCAAGTATAAATCTGCGTCCTTTGGTAGATGAATGGTCTATCATACCTATTATGTCCGTGCCCCAACACTCGAATGGCCACGAGGTAATGGTTGGGAGTAGCACATTTGGAGGTTGGTGTAAGACCACCCCATGCACCTGACACTGGTGACATCTTCTGGTTGTATCCATGCAATCAGACATCATTTCGGGCCAATAATATCCGAGTCTTTTGATCTTCATTTTTATTTTTGGCTCTAACTGGTGAGTGCCACACAACTTGGCATGTACTTCTTTAACAATATTTTGTGCATCGGCTTTGTTTAAACACCCAGCTACATATGGTCGAATGATCTTCTGTAGAGGACATTACCAACTAAGGCGTATGACATAGCCCTTTTCGTAATGTGATGTGCTTCAGACTTGTCCTCTGGTAGCTTTCCAGCATGCAAATATTCTATTAATAGCTTGCACCAGTCTTTTTTGATATACGCAACTGCAATCATTGTTTCTTATTTTCCGAGCTTGATTAGAGTTTTGAGGTCAATTTGAGACAAAACTTGTCTTCCTTGTACTGTGACTTCAATGGAATCCTCTAGGGGACATGTCAACTCCTTTGTGAGTTTTACTAGAGCGTCGACATGGCCGTTATCTCCCCTAGGAATCCAGGAGAAACTCACATAGGGAATCTGTTCCAACAACTTCATTGCATATTGGTGATATTCTGCTAGTCTTGGTTTCAGAATTTTGTATCGTCTGGTGACTTGCTGGATGACGAGTTGTGAGTCGCCATAGATGGCAATGTTTGTTATATCCATTGAAATTGTCAATTCCTATCCAGTGATTAATGCTTCATATTCTGCTTCATTGTTGGTGCACGGCTCTGTCAGGTGGTATGAGAACCTCAACATACCCTTATCTGGCGTAATAAAGATCAAACTTTTCCTGGTGTGACCATGCCTAATCCTTTGTCTTTTCAGGCTGACGAAGCTCCGTCAAAGTATTTTTCCAAGCGTCGCGCACTGGAGAATTTCATTTGTAGTATCTGCTCATCTGGTAGTTCATCATTGAGAGGGGACCCAGTTGGCAGTGGGTGTGCAGCGAGAAAGTTTGCTAGAACCTGTCTCTTGATAGCATAGAAAGGAACAAAAGTTATATCAAATTTTAATAAAATCATTGACCATCTTGCTAGACATCCAAAGAGTGTTGGTCGGGTCATCAAATATTGCAACAGATTAACTTTTGAGATTAGGGTAATCTTATGAGAGAGCATGTAATGTCTAAGCTTTTGGGTGGAAAAATTAAAGCTAGATAATGTTTCTCAATAGGTGGATACCTTACTTCCGTCGGTATCAGACGACGACTTAAGTAGTAGAGTGTGTTTTTCTTACCCTGATCTTTGATTTGGGCTAAGAGGGCTCCTAGAGAGTTGTCTAAAGCCGCGGTATAAAGTATCAAAGGTTTCTAGGGATAGGAGCTGCGAAAACAGGAGGTGTCAATAAATGTTGTTTAACATCCTCAAAGGCCCGCTGACATTTCTCTTCCTAAAAATATTTGGCATCCTTTTTAATTAATGTTAAGAAAGGTTGACACCTACTTGAGAGATTAGAAATAAAGCATCTCAAATATGCCAACTTCCCTTGGAATGAACGTAGTTCTTTCTAGATTTTAGGAGGAGACATTTCCAAGATAATTTTAGTCTTATCTGGGTCAATCTCGATTCCTTGATGATGGACAACGAATCCTAGAAACATCCCAGAGGTAACGCCAAAGGCGCACTTTAAGAGATTCATTTTAAGGTCATATCATCGTAACCATTTGAACACAATCCTCAAATTGTACAAATGGTCTATTTTTTGTTTACTTTTGATGGCCAAATCATCCATGTAGCATTCCACTTGATTGTAATGAGGTTGTAAAAAATCTTTGTCATTGCACGTTGATACATTGCTGCAGCATTCTTTAAACCAAATGGCATCACTGTGTAGCAGAAAATCTTGATCGGTGTTTTGAAGGCGGTAAGTGCAACATCCTTGGGAGCCATCTTGATTTGGTTGTATCCCGATGATCCATCCATGAAGGAGAAGATTTCATGTGTAGAAGCGATATCCACCATCATTTCCGGTATTGGTAGTGGAAACTCATTTTTTGGACATATCTTGTTCAAATCTCTAAAGTTGACGCAAACACAGATTTGTCTATTTTTCTTCTTAACATGTACAATGTTAGCCAACCACATGGGGTATTGCTCTTCTTTTACAAAATTAGTGTCTATTAATTTTTTTACCTCGGCGATGACTTGTTGCTCTATTTGGAGGTGCATTCTTCTTTGAGCTTGTTTTACTGGGGTTATATTCTCATCCACCCTGAGTTTATGAACTGCAACCTTTGCTGACAGTCCTGGCATTTCATCATAACTCCATGCAAAGCAATCTTTGAATTATGTTAACAATTTGATCAATTCCAAAGATTCTTCATCGTTGAGTAGAGAACTTATAAAATTAGGTCGGGGTTGCTCTTCAGTCCTGAGGTTGATTTCTTTCAACTCATCAATAGTTGACTTGATTTTTTCTTCAAATTCTGGTGGAGCATCTTCTACATCCACTATATCGAGGCAATCCTCTTCTGATTCACTAGCAACAACCATACAAAATTTTGAATCATCGACTCACCCGACTATACCAAATCTGAGACCCTCTTTTGAGTTGGGAGTTTGACTTTTAACACTCCATAACTTTTCAAAAAGTTGTAATTTATCTTTTGGCATTTGTTTTGGAAAATGTCCCTGTTGAATTAACTTTCGTACACAAGGTGAAAAGTAACCATAAGGCAATTCCATTAATTCATTAGAATTATCATCCAAATTTACATGATTTTCAAGATTGGTTGAAATAGAAGCATAATAAAATTTGATCGGCTTTGAACCAACACAACGGACTTCCTTGACCTCTAAACTCTCAAACTTTTGAGGGAGGATCGGAGCAAGGGTCATAGCATTCACATAGTGATTTATTCGATCATACATTGTCTCATATTTGTTTTTCTCAGCATCTTCTAAGGATATCTCGTATTGAGGTTTCTTCTGTTTTGTCATCATTATTTCATCTTCAAAACTGTCCTCATCACCAATGTTGATGGTTGACTAGTCCGTTCAACAATTAAGTTGGTTCTTCTCCGTCCACGTCCCCGGCCTCGACCTCAGGTGCGCGAGCTAAAAGAACCTCCACCAACTTGTTGCAAAAGAGTGGTGGAAGATCGCTGAAGTGGAGTTGAATGGATCTGCCATTGTACTTCTTTTGAATCTTTACTTTTGTTTGTCACAGTTTCACGAGAGAAGACAGTTTTCTTCGGAGGTGTGTAGTAAGCAGCATCTTCATGAATGCAAACTTCATGAATTGAAAACGGTTGTAGATCTCCCTTGATGCAATGTTATTGTCCTTCATTGTAGTACTTGATTCATTGGTGTAGAGATGAGGGAACCATGTTGTGTTCATGAATCTATGGACAAACCAGTAGAGCGTTGAAAGAGGTCTCGGCGTCGATGATATGAAACTTGGAGGTTTTTGCTAGTTCTCCAACCTTCATAAACAATGTAATCGATCCAAGGGTTCTTTCTCCCTTTTGGTTGAATCCTCTTAACATCATTTTATCAGCCTTAAGCTCTTGAGCTTCGATGTCCAAATAGGCCAATGCTCATAGACTCATCAAGTTGAGTGATGCTCCAGGATCTACCAGAACTCTGGACAACACGAATCTGCCGATGTTAACGAAGATGTAGAGGCGTTGGTTGTGGTCGGCGGTACCAAGCGGCAAATCTTCATCTGTGAAGGTTACCCCAGGCTATTCTTTCAATGAACAAACTTCATCCGAGGATGTACTGACCAACTGAGTTAAGCAAATCTCTGGGTCAAGAAAGTCTGTAACCAGAGCTTCTCTCGTCTCCTTTGATAGGATTAGAGTGTCGTAGATGCTTAATCGGGTCGGCAACTTCCTAAGATGAGCTAGCACATTGTAATCCACTTTATGTAATCCTCCAATTTTCTCTTAGTTGTATGGTTCTTCCACTGGTGAAGGTGGAGGTAACTCTCCTCGAGTTACTATTTTTTTCCTTTATCTTTTGGAGCTATTCTTGGGGGCAATACTCTCCCGCTCCTTAAGTTCACTTCTGTAATTTTGTCCTCAAGAGATATCATTGTTGAATCTTCTGGTGTTTCTTCTTTGTCGGAAAGATCTAAGTTGTTGCCAAGCGGTGCACCGTGGTGCTCTAGGATTGGTTCCTCACTCCCAGTGTTGTCATAGTTGGTATCGTTGATGTCGTTTGGCAAACTTGATGTCCTTTAAAATTTATTTCTTCATACAAGGGGAAATTGCATGCCCACTCGTTTAAGTAATTCATTGACTGAGTAACCCTCTTTGGTGGCTAGCCTCTGAAACACTGAACAGACTCGAGTGATAGGAGCAGGTTTCTTTCTCTCCACACCTTGTCCATGAAGTAATGGTAATGCAACGACAATCTTTCGAATGCTTTCATACCCATCAGTATCCATTAAAGGATGGAATTTACTTCCCCCACAGAAGTGGATACACTTCCAGCAATTCTAACTCCTCTTAGTGAGGCTTTTCCTTGACAAATATTTCCTCAAGAGTCTAGGCTTTAGTAGCCCTCTGAACTTTTTTGTTGTGGTTTCTCTTCTGAGTTTGGGTTAATGGTGCAGTTTTTGAACTCAATCCGATTTCAAATACTGGTGGCGGGACAGCCAATCCCTCAGTCGAATCTTCAATCATCATTACTTCTTTCCCCTTAATAGCTGCAAGAACAATAGGCTTGGCAGTTGCAGTATTGGCAAAAATAGTCTTGGCCTTCTTATAAGAAGGGAAGTTCTGAAGACAGTTCAGGTTGAATTCAGCAGACGGCTCCTGAATTTCTGGAGTGGTGACTTTCATCACGATGAACGGGGCCTTCCCGAGGATAAACTCGAGGTCTTCAAATCCATCTCCGAACTTAATTGTAGGAGCAACATTGCAGGCTTCATGGCTCATCGGCAGGTTGCAAGAAAAAGTCAGTGTTGTGTAGGCCATTGCAGCAGCTTTAAAACAAAAAGTTCTAGGGTTAGCTATATGGCCAAAACCTTGTAATCTTAGTGTAAGCACTGAAAATTAACAGAGGTTGATCTTTAGACTGGGTAAGTCTTAGTTTTGAGGATTTTAAAATTTTCAGTAAAAAAAGGTAATTTAAAAGTAGAAGAATTTAATTAATATAAGAAAATTTTAAAGCTCGCACATCACAACACTATTTGATTGAATTTGCAAAATAGCAAATCAAACTTGGAAGGGAGATGTGAAGTGTCTAGGACCCAGTGCGGGACCTATTTTTCACACACAATGCCTAGGTGGAACTAGTCCACCAACACACCTATTAGGGGTCCAACCCCACATTAAGATTTAAAGAGTCCTTAATGGCCTCCTGAACCCCTCCGTTCAAAGGTGATTGAACAGACAGTCCTGAAGTTCAAAGAGTTGGTCGTACTTTCCCAAGAGAGAAATGGTTAAAGTATGTCAACGGAAGAAGAGTAATTTGGTCCAAGAGGGACATGGACACATTACTGATCTGTGAAGATAATATTTCCTGATTTAAATGGAAAGAAAAGCTTGTCCCCAACGGAGTCTCCAGAAGTTGTCGGCATTATTTTGGTTTGGGGAGTTTCCCGTTAGAAGTTGTCAGCCACTGGAATTGAAATCCCGTCGCTCGCTTCAGAAGGACGTTTTAATTTACATATAGATTTTAAATTTAGAAAAATATGAAATCAAACTGACCCCATATTTTTCATAGTTTAAATGAAAGAGCGTTGCCCCTGTATCTATCCCGAAGGATAAACACAAAACTTGAGGATGAGGCTCGATCAAATAAATTGAGAAATATATGACGTTCGTTTGGTCTGCGAAACTATTTTATTTACCAACAATTTCCCCTATTTAATATGAAGAATTAAGTAGGGTTTATATTAAGTTGGTTTCGGACGAGCTTCCTATAAGGGCCAGCCCCTATAGTTAATTACATCCTAAATGACCGAAGTCATCTAAGAAAACTCTCGATAAAAATCAGGAAATATTATCTTCAAGGATTTCAAAAGGATAGGACTTTTCAACAAGATCGGACAAGAGGTATGAAAAGGGAATGGTTCAAATTTGGAACATTTATTGTAGAGTCCAAAGGAGGAAGATCTAGGGGATGTCATAGATCCGGAGGAGAACCTCGGTGACTTCTCAGTCTATCCTATTGTTTGGCTCAATTTTGAGGAGAAATATTTAGGTGTTTCATCCTGCCAATTTTATTTAATTAGGGCTTACATTCGTATGAAACAATCACACAAATAGCCTGTAAGATGTGAGGATTTAGGTCGTTAAAGATGACAACCTCAGAATTCTAAGAGGAGTTGGGGCTTATATTATACAACAGAGTTGTATAAAGGCCTAAAGATAAGGTGAGGATTTATGTTGCATAAGCGGAAAACCTCAAAATCCTATGTCTTGGTTGTTTAATTCTAAGGAAGGAAATTGGTTTAACTGGGGAAGACAGGTTTTGCTGTTGGATGGTCGTGTTGCCCACCATGCTAGCTCCAAACTCTTCATCATGATTTTCAGGGTGTCAGGTTATGATGTCAAATTAGATGGCTCTATGGTTGAAGTTTTTTTAAATGTTATGGGAGATGTTAAAGCTTATTACAGTGACACCAATTAGGATCCCACAATTCCCTCGTTCCGGCACCACTATTTTCTATTGGATTCACTTAGTCCAAATGAATTTACTAAAGCAATCTTAATGAGTTCCATAATTTCATTTAAATCGTGGGAAGCCTCGTTAGCAACCGTAGGTTACTCCCTCATTCCGGCACCACTATTTTCTATTGGATTCACTTAGTCCAAATGAACTTACTAAACCCATCTTAATGAGTTCCATAATTTCATTTAAACCGTGGGAAGTCTCGTTAGCAACCGTAGGTTACTTAATAATTTCCATAACTTCATTTAGACCGTGTGGAGCCTCATTAGCAACCGTAGGTTACCTCCTCCGAGCGATTCTCGGTCATCGGACAGAGACGTCTTAATTTTGTTGTAGTTGTTGTTTTTTTGTGATGTTTGTGATTCAATTTTGAGTTGTCTTATATTTTGAATGTTGTGGAGGTGAATTTTATCTTGGTTTATTTTAGATTTGATTTTGGTTTTTAGTTTTGTGGCTATCCCAAAATTTTAGTTTTCATACAGGGTGACATCGTTGTTTAGCATGCAAGTTTGTGTTTTATTCATACGTGAAGGTAAGTAAGCACAATGTGGAAAGCTTAAGAAAAGACGATGTTGTAAACTATAAAAGCGTACCTGGCGAGTCTTCTGGTTCCACCACCTGAAACTCAAAATGCATGTTAGAACATTTTATGTAAAGAGGAAAAAGTAAGGTTTTAGTGACCTACCTAACCCTAGGTCATATCTTGGTGGGTCCCTATTAGTTTGATTAAGGATGATTCTTTTTAAGCAAAACATGTTAAGTTTAGTAGACCTCTGAGGTATCCAACAGGTCTAGAGGAAGAAGCAGGTCCATGCTTCCCTTTTACTACCTGTTGAAAAGTCTTGAGCTCATTTAAACTTATTATGTTGCTTAATAACCCATCCAGTAATTACCTTTAATTCTCAATGAACATTGATAATTCAATTATCCTTAAGAGTAAGGTAATTATCACTTGTCATTTAATTTGGAAGTCATGTGGGTGGATATCCTTAAAGGGGGCAAGTTAGCGCTATTGAAACACTTAGCCAATTTGAATTTTAATTTGTTCTTAGGGTGTTCAAAGGTGTTTGCTTTATATTCACTCTTCTAATCCTCATTTAACCAATTTGATTTATCCTAGGTCACTACTAAGCTTTTTAGAGCTAGGTAGATGTCTTAGTTATTTTGAAAGAAGTTGAATTTTTAAGTGATAATAATTATTCATTTTTTAAATACTTAAATGTCATTTGGACATCAAGTAGGGGTATTAAATTAGTGAGTTATCAACTTTCAAAGTCATACCCCTAAGTATAAGACCATTTAATTTAATAGACTTCCAGATTTTAATAATTTAAGGAACTATAAGTTTTATCCCTTGATTATGGAAAGAGTGAGGTTGGTTTCTACCAATTAATCCCCTTGTGTTTCAATCAACCAAATAAGTTAGTTAAAATCATAGGTTACCCTTTTCCCTCCTTGAATTAAGCTTAAATGCTAATTAAGGCCAAATTTCCAAAATTACACTTTCCCCTAAGGCTCTATCACTTCATAATTAGTCAAATTTATTTCTAATAACTTTGAAATTTTTATCCCACCTCACCCATGGATCAATTAAGACATCATATGAGAAAATGTGATTTTTCAAAATTTAATTTAATTTACATATTTATTTTAATGCAAAAAATATAATTTTTCAAAAAAAATTCAATAACTTGACCAAGGCAAAGCCCAATCTCTTAATATTTTTACTGGAGGTAGACTTAGACTAGAGAAACATTGGGGCCAAATTTCATGATTTTTTGAATTATATTTGAATTTAAAGATATATTTTAAATTCTAGAGTAATTACTGAATATTTTAAATGTGGAAAATTAAGTTTTATATTTTTATTAAATGTTTCTAAGATCAAGGAAACCAGAGAAATAAATTTCATATTATTCAGATTTTTCTTTGAATTTTTAGAATTATTTTAGTGAAAATCCATTTTTAGCCTTTAAAAATTATTTTAAGCATCAAAATTCAATATCTTCACCTAGAAAATTAGGAAAAATATTCCAGTTGTTAGTAAGTGCTTAAGAAATAATTTAAAACATTTTAATAAATTTTATTATTTTTGTGATTTTTATCATTTTTAACTATTCAAATATTAAGGAAAGAAATAAAAATGGAATTTTTATTTTAATTACAAATTTATTTTTAGAAAATTTCTCTAATCACAAAAAACTCCCAAAACCAATTTTTATAATTTCTTGAGTTATATTTTAATTGTTAAAAATCATTTTAGTACCAAAAATGTCATTTAACTTCAAAAATCAATTTGAGTTATTAAATGAGCTCCAAATATTTTGAAATTTTTATTGAGAGTTCTCTGAACTTAAATCACAATGGAGATTAAAAATTCATTCATTTGGATGTTTGTGTTTCCCAAAATTAATTTTCTTTGTGTTTTAGGGTTGGTGGAAATTAAGTGCATTCTTATTAACTTAACCCATGAAATATTTTTCAAAATGTTCTCTGGTCATAGCAAACCTTCCAAAATTTTCTGGGAATTTTTTGAGTAACATGCTAATTGTTATGATTAATTTATGAAAATAATAGACATAAAATTGGAAAATATGGATATTTGTTTATAGGTCTTCTCTAACCTTGGAAAAATCAAGGAATGTTCCCCATGACAGAGGCTACAAAATTCCAAAATTTCAAGCTATGGTGAGATGTCCACATGCATGGAGAATTAAAAGACTCAAAATCATATTTAATTAATTAAAAATAAAATATGCATCAAACAAACTTCAAATTATTTCCACATTATTCTCCTCTGTTTACTGAGTAAGAGGGTATTTTTATTTTATTTTGTGATTTCTCTACACCAAGATATGGATTTTAAAGTTAGGGTTGTTTATTTAAATCATAAAATACCCTATTTATCTATTTAAACACGCGTTGCTGACTAGATCCTAGGCGGCTCCGAAACTCCACGAAGCGCACTCCCATTCGACATCACCATCCATCTCAGCGCTAACTCGGCCCGCAATTCATGTATGAAGGTGTTGTCAGGCTAGATCTCATCCGTTGATGAGATAAACGAGCGATTGGATGGCTCCCCACCATCATCCCTAATGCCTTAGCCTGAGAACCATCCATTTTCAAAGCTTAAGATCTCACTAATTTTTTAACTAAATTAAGTGTGGTTTGTTTCTAAACGCTCGTCTAGGTGTGACTAACACATCCATACAGCAATCATGCAATTAAATTAAGCCTAATAAAATGGAGAATCAAAATAGGCTTGGGAGGAGGAGAAGTTCAATACCTTTGCTCTAAGAAGGGAAGCTTCAATCAGAGGTGTTTGGTACGTTCATGGAGGTCCAAGGAGGCTAGGTATTAAGCCTCTTAGTGTGGTGAAAGGCCTAGGTATGAATTCGACCAAGCCCGATTTCAGGTGTTGGTCTAGAGATATGTTAGGGGCTCTTTATGAGGTGGATTTGATGTGGCTTCTTCGTCTTTCATTGTGGTGATGGTCTGGGTGAGTTTAATTTGATTTTTGTGGAGTGTAGAGGTGTGGAGAGCTATGTCTTGTCTCCGACAAGGTTTTGAGCTAAAAAATTGAGCTCTGGCAAAGAGATTCAGGGCAATGTGGTGGTTGGGTTGCACTGAGGAGGTCTCAAAGAGGTTCTAAGACTAATTTGGAGGGCTCTCTCTGAAAAATTTTTAGCACCCTCTCCATGGCCATGAAGGTGAGCTTTTTATAAAAATTGGCTCAAGGTTGACGTCATGGTCAATTACGGGGTGAAAAGTTATGCTTAGGTGAAGGGCAGAGAGGCTCTAACATTTAATTTGGATGGTGGCCTCTAGGTTTGAATTGGGTTTGATTCCATAGGGGTGGCTCTCAGTTTGGACATTTTTTGGCCACTAGGTCGGCCGTCCAGGCTAGGGGAGTTGGCTGGGAGGTCAGGTGAGCCAGGGGAATATGTCACAGTAATTAAACGGGTTGGTGTTCAGTTTTGGCAAAAATATCCTTGGCTTAAGAAAATATGGAATGAAATCCCTTAATTTGAGGATCCCTTGGTCCATGGATCATTTTGGTGGTTCCATGGGGTTTGGCTTTGTCAATAGGGTCCAAAATTTGGTTGTTGTGGCCTTGACTTGACCAATTTGACATGTCTAGGTCAATTTTGGTGCATGGGCTCAAGTGGGTGAAAATGACCAAAAATTGGGTTTGGGCTAGGTTAGCCATGTTAATTGGCCCAATTTATTGATGCATTTGATGTAGATGATTGTAATGAACATTTTTTGTGAAGGATTGAAAGAATTTTGAGTTCAATTGGAGGGTCAATTTGAAGGATTTTGGAATTTTGGTGAATTTCAACATGTTGGGCTAGACTTGGGTCTAGTCTGGGCTAGGCTTGGGCTAAGTCCAAATTGATTTTTGGGAATACTCAATAGGAATGTGATGAAGAGTTTTCAACATGAATTGGGTGCCAATTTTATGGATAAGACAATCAATTTCGTGAAATTTGGAGGCATAGCCAATTTGGGGCAAAATTTGGGGCTTTTGACCTAGGTTGAAATTTAATGAAATTTAGGCTTCACCAAAGCCAATTGAAGGTCAAGTTTGATATTTAGTAATGTTATTAAGAGTTTAGGATTTAAATTGAGACCAATGGAGTAGGCCATGAGGTTCAATTTGGTTGAACCAAATCATAGGGCCAAGATTAGGGGTTTGACTTAGATCAAAATTGGGCTCAAAACATGGGCCAATTGACCAAAGGAAAATATATTGAGATTTTCATACCTATTTTATACTGTTTTTGATGATATTGCACTTTANGCAACATCTAGAGCTATATCAAGAAAAAATGATACGAGCTCATGACAAACTTGTCCGGCCAAGGACATTTAAAATTGGTGACCTGGTCCTTGTTCTCAAAAGACCTATTCTTGCACTACCCAAGGACATTTAAAACTGGTGACCTGGTCCTTGTACTCAAAAGACCTATTCTTGCACGTCAGCATTTAAAATTGGTGACTTGGTCCTTGTTCTCAAAAGACCTATTCTTGCACGTCGCAAGATAAGGAGGAAAAAATTTTGACCAACTTGGGAAGGACCATTTGTTATTCAAAAGGTCTACGCCGGAGGAGCTTATCAACTCATCAATTCTCAAGGAGAAAGGCCCATGCTCCCAATAAATGGACGGTACTCCAGAGGAGCTTACCAACTCATTAATTCCCAAGGAGAAAGGCCTATGCTTCCAATAAACTACATCGGAGGAGCTTACCAACTCATCAATTCTCAAGGAGAGAGACCTATGCTTCCAATAAATGGTAAAAGACCTATTCTTGCACGTCACAAGATAGGTGGAAAATTTGAGCCAACTTGGGAAGGACCATTTGTTATTGAAAAGGTCTACGTGCCGGAGGAGATTATCAACTCATCAATTCTCAAGGAGAAAGGCCTATGCTCCCAATAAATGGAAAGCTTACCAACTTATCAATTCTCAAGGAGAAAGACCTATGCTTCCAATAAATGGACGGTATCTTATTAACTCATCAACTCTGAAGGAAAAGGCCTATGCTTCCAATAAATGGACGAGATCAGAAAGCCTACTACGCAACATGACGAGACTTGCTGCTGCTGGTTCGCTGCATACATATGAAAATTATTATAAANCTCTCAAGAAGAAATAACAGAAATAAATTTAAGGAGCGGGAAAATGTTACCTCCAAGAACAGCCACAATTGATAAAGGAAAATAAATTTAAGGAGCGGAAAAATGTTACCTCCAAGAACAGCTCCAACAGATAAAGGAAAATGTGATTCAAGAAGAGTTACCTCCACCTCTACCAGTGGAAAAACAACATGGTCAAGATAAAGCCACAGGAACAAATAAAGTGGATTACAACGACATCTTCGGAAGTTGCCAGCCCGACTAAGCATCTGTGACGCTCTGATCCTGTCAAAGGAGATGAGGGAAGCTCTGGTTACTGCTTTGCTTGATCCAAAGATTTGCTTAGCTCAGCTCGCCAGCACATCCTCAGTTGAAGTTTACTCGTTGAAAGAACAATCTGGAGTAANTCATCCTCAGATGAAGTTTGCTCGTTGAAAGAACAATCTGGAGTAACTTTCACAGATGAAGATTGGACCGACCGATCACAACAGACCACTTTATATCTCCATCAACATCGGCAAATTTGTGCTGTCCAGAGTTTTAGTGGATCCTGGAGCATCTCTAAACTTGATGCGGTCTACGAACATTAGCATATTTGGATTTTGATATTCAAGAAATTATCCCCGATAAAATGATGTTAAGATGGATATTAGCATATTTGGACTTCGACATTCAAGAGCTCATCCCCGATAAAATGATGTTAAGAGGAACATTATCATATTTGGATTTTGACATTCAAGAAATCATCCCCGATAAGATGATGCTAAGAGGATTCAACCAAAAGGGAGAAAGAGCCCTTGGA